>JAGVSP010000439.1:0-195492 GCA_022494985.1 Micrasema minimum | reverse complement strand
TGGTTTTAAAAAACTGCTTTTTTGTAATGTGTCGATATCCCAGTATAGATCATAACATGAATTAATGGGTGTGGACCCGATGTATGCGTCGCTGAGTCAAAAAATAAGGACGGTTCAAACACATGCATCTTGTCGATTATCTATAAGTGCTACTACTGTTTAAATTAGTACATGGGAGTAAAATCTAGTAATGACGTTTGTGCTGGAAAGCGGATTCCTGCGAGTTAAGGAGATGGTGTATGCTCTGAAAAGTCAGAATAATGGACGTGCCGTGCATAGAAAAGAATTTAAGAAATAACGGAAGAAGTAATCCGTGACAGAATTGCGTAGAGGCCTATCCCTTTGTCAATTAGCTCGTATTCCACATACCAGCTCAGTGTGACCATCTGCCAGTCCAGAATGCAGCATTCGTGCTCCCCATCCTTCTCCCGGAACATGAGGTTGTTGCACCAGAAGTCGGTGTGGGTGATGACGGCCATGGGGGGCGATGGTCGCAGGAGAGCCTCTATCAGTTTCCGTGTCTTGGGCCTCAGCGCCTCCAGAGACGATTGGACATTTGCTAGACCTGAGAAAACAGCGTACTTTGAAATAGCTAGCATAGGGGATAGAGAGTCCATCTGTAATGCAGTATCCAACTTGTCTACATATTAATGTATTGCTGTTGAGACATGTATATGACAGTAATCTATAAATAATCAATGAGATTTTTACCGATTACCATCATGTTATATGCGTCACAACTATGATATAACATACATCTTTGGAGTCGATTTTGTAGAATAAATGATTTTGATTTGACCCATAGTTTTCGAGAAAATTGAGTACAAAGTTTTTCTGATAAATTTCAACAAATTCTTATATAATATCATTTATTTAGTCCAATTAATAGTATCCATACATAAAACAAATTAAAAAAACCGCATTTTAATAAGAATTCTGCAATTTATTTGATCTGAGGTACTAATGAAAGCTTTTATGAGAATTATTTTTATTTTTTATTTTCAAGCTCAGATTAAAAAGTAATCAATACTACACATTCGACTCCAAATGATGATGTAGATTCATCAGTTTTCGGGTGTGCTGTACTATGAGTTTTGTTACTCCATGTATAAATATACCCATTTTGGTGCCCAGGAATCCTTAGAATTACTTATCATTTTATATGCATTTTAACAATTCTTTTATGTATTTGATCATTAATAATAGTACTTCACTATTTTACTACTATTGTACCGCTTTAAAGTACAGTATTTTTCAAAAATAGTGCTTAGATTTAAAGAGTTCGATTTCCGTTGAGACAATAATCTATAGGGATTTTCCTCAAGCCAAGGGCATTTATAATGTTACTCCTCTCTGGCCTTCTGCCCTGTTCATTTATTTATTTATATTTTATTTTTGTACACACAGTGCTATGTTTAGTACAATTAACAGAATTTTTCAAATTAAGGAACATATAGGAATAAAACACAATTACGTGGACAACACAATGTACAATACAAATTTCTAAAGACGTGAAAGTGGTTAAGTTATGTAAATGTTTGTGTATGTGTTTTTTTGAATGTGGTGTGGAGGTGTGTGTGTATGTGTTGGGAAATCTGAATAATTATAACGCAGGAGAGGATAAGTAAAGATAAAGAGGATACCGCCGTCCTGGGCAGACCTGTTGATGACCATCCGGGTGGGTGTGTTCCTGTTGAGGTTTTTTTAAATAAAAGAATCGTAAGGACTGATCACCTTTGCCTCAAGTAACATCAAGTAATTTAATCAAGATTCACTGCACTTACGTGTACAAATGCAGTACCCTAAGGGGATAAGGTAGATGTAGTAAATATGTTTCCCACCTGGGCGATCCTGTAAGAACCTGGCCAACTGGGGCAGGCCCCTGGGGTAGCGGGCCCCCAGCGGGGTGGGGCTGGTGGAGCTCAGCACTAGTGACAGGGCGTGCACCCTGGCCACGGCGTCCATCGCCGCCTCGGCCTGGAACCAACCAACGCACCTGTCTTTATACTGCACCAAAATAGCGCAACATTATTCCACCAGTTAAAAATAAATCATACATTATTCATTCATTATACCATATCCGCTCCCTATGTGGAGCATATGGAATCCACAAACTGCCTTCAGGCCAAGCGATCGGCCGCCAGCTCCCGTGAATCCTCCCAAGTCAAGTCCACGTCCCGCAGCTCTGACGCAAACTGCCGACGAATTGTCAACAGTGGACGACAGTTAAAAAAAAACATACATGGTGTAACAAAACTCGATGTACAAGCGGGAAACCAGTGAAAAAAAGCCTTAAAATGAGGTTATCCCAGAAATTGTTTTCATGACATATATAGGTATTTAGTATTTTTTCACACAGTTCTTAATATTAATCTACAACAATTTTTATACGACTATCATAATAAAATAAATTCATTCTCACTGATGAGAATATACTGATGACTCATATACAAATTACTTTTTGTAATAGTGATGAATTCATATTTGAATATGCTTTAAGTGATAGTAATTAACTTTAATTGTTTGGTTATTAAACAAGGGAGTGTGTCTTTGTTCCTTTCATAATAATTATTGCTTTAATTTGTCTATGAAATTTACCAAGGCACGATATGGTAACACATACTATCGTATTTTTAAATAACCGAGATATTTTTCGATACACATCCAAAATTATCCCACAGTTTTTCCTGCTTTCTGGCACAGTTATTTCCGACTATTTAAAAGCAGTTCCGGAATTGAAATATTCGATTATATCAAAATAATTCAAATGTTTCTTCTTCAAATGGCAAACGATATTACACTTAAAGAGACTTGAATTACTACTACTACTACTACTTTCCCTTATCCGCACCCAATAGTGCATAGGGCACTGCATTGGTACACCAAGTGCAGTGTTATCTTGATCATTTTATTGCATGAAAGTAGGACGAAAATACAATAACGCAACATTACCTACAATTATTTTTTTCTATGAATATCATGGCTTTTCATAAATATCATAATATTTTCTTTGGTCACTTATTTATTTTATACTGGTCAAATTCAACTTATCGGTGTGGAACTTGAAAGTTAAACATCGGAATGTCGGAATAATCGGCGTGTGTGCATGAGAAGACGTATGAATGTAGAGGATGTGAGGGAAGTGTGACAGGACAGAGAGGTATGGCATTGTATCTCTGCCTACCCCTTCAACTTTACCCTTAAAATCTGTGAAGGTTTAAAACTGACCCCTTCGGAGAAATGGCGTGATGGTTAGTTAGTCAGACATTGTATCGGTTACGTTTGTTTGTCATTTATCCAACAGTAAACAGGCTAGGAGGTCCAAAAAATAGAGGACTACATTTCAGAATAAGGAATTCCAATGCTACCCGCAATTGAATTTTAAAAATATTTCTAAAATGCACGCAAAAATAATTAAAAAATGTTGAAAATAATATTCATGTCAAAATCGTAAACAATTACGTCACTACTTGCATCTACATTTACTGTTTCCGGTTTCCGTTTTTAAACACCCGCCCCCGTAGCGAACGTTTTGACATTTCAAGCAAGCGGACCGCGTCCCGCGTCATTTTTAATATGCAACATCAATCTACATATTTATTTATTTCAGTTATTTAGAACATTACAGAAAAAATCCAATTCATTCTAAATACAAATCATACTAAAAACAATACAATAATAAATCATACATGACAATAGATAGTTATGTTAGTATAATGATATAAAAAAGTATAGAAAGAAAAATTAAAAAGTGCTTTCCTAACGGAAGACCCACTGTCGTGAAATAAGTCGACATCCGAGGTGTGATGCGATTAAGTAACAAGATTGCTCTACCAACAGGCATAACCATTGGCAGGTTGGTTCTGCATCGTGGTACGTAAAAAAATCGATGCTGTCTTTGTCGAAGATAGTTATCAGGTACGAACAGACCTACATCCATCAGAATTTCTGAGTTATGTATGCGACCACCAATCACCTGAAAGAAGTGAACACCCAAATGGACGTCCCTCCTCCTCCATAATGACTGATAGCCTAGCATCCTAGTAAAAAGTCGGTTGGGAAGAGCCAAGGATAATATCCATATTCCTTTAGGTACAGATAGCGCAGAAATTTCTTCTGCACTCTCTTAACCATCAAAGAGTATCGAGCCTCATGTGGCGACCAAATAATCGAACTAAACTCCAACCGACTTCTTACCAAGGAATTATACAATGTCCTCATAACCTGAGATCGCGTTGGAAAAGATCTTGGCATTTCTAAGAACAAAACCAAGCATTTTAAGGGAGTCATTACATAGATTAACCATATGAAGATCGAAAGATAATTGAGCATCAAACATCACCCCGAGATTATTATTATTATTATTATGGATAATTTATTAAGCGCCATTTTTGTGAGAAATCACCTCAAGGGCGCTGTACATTCGATATTCTTAGTTTATTCCATTCCCAATTTATGAATAAAGGATCTGAGACAACGATTGTCTAAGAAATTATACTAAATCTATACGTAGGTGAAGTACTGAACCCCAATTCGTCTTGCAGCTACAAAGCGCATGGACTGTTGGAATTTCAGCTTCACCCACGTACAAATTAAATTCAAACAATTTTACTAAAAACGCGATACTAATGAAATACTAATTCTACTGATAGCAGATAGAGTCAAGAATCCAGGTCATCTTGCAGCTACAGAGCGCATGGACTACTGGAATGCCAGCTTCCATTTGATATCAGTAATTGGGGTAATTGATTTTACGAACAAGTTTAGTACTTTTGAAAAATTGGGGCAGGATTACAATACATATTTTATCCTAACTATTTACTAAAGATGGCTTGAATTTACCGGGAAAGACTCACTCAATTACAATTTCGAGATCTCTAGACGTTGAAGCCCTTAACTGATCGTAGTATTATACGCGTACACATTTTGACTGCTATCTCAATATTGCATTTTTGGTCAAATACTGCTGGAAATAACTTATATCCATCAAAAAAACAAGATTCAGCAAAAAAAGATTCAGCCTCCCTAGAACAGCTGTTAACAGTCAATCGGACATGTCTATGAGTCGAGTTTACCTGTTGCAAGGTCAGTCCATCCGAGAAGCTGGCGGTGCGGTACCCCAGGGGCCTGATATCCTCCAGGATGAGAGCGCTCTCCGGCCTCTCCTGAGCGCCGTTCTCGTCCCCCCTCCCGTAGTGGGCGTGGTAGCACTTCGGTACCGGCAGCACCACGGGCCTGTCTTTGTCCAGGCACTGGACGCCCTCGAGGTCTGGAACCACCTGGAAGTTGAAGGGAACGTCAACCAATTGGGTTCTTCAAAAAAATGATTGAAAAATTACAATATCAAGGGATTTTTACGATGTCATATGAATTTTAGCGCGGTTTGAAATAGCGCTTTTTCAAATCGCTCGCCAAATCCTTCATTTGGCGCGCATGCGGTGTGACGTCACAGCAATATAGGCGCTCACTTCGTAATGAATTTCACGCCTTTCGTGGTAGACGGTATGACGTCATTAGCCAATATGACGTCAATGAAAACAAAATTTTTGATCATTGTGTTTTATATCATGGATTTGTAAATGAAAACAACTTTTTGATCATTGTGTTTTATTTAAAGTGTAAAAATATACGTTCAATATTTATAACGTTTTTAAGAATATTCGTGCTATCGGGAAGAACCCTATTAGATGGATAAATGATTTAAAGTTGTGTCGAAAACGAAGGAAAACGCAACTTATAGTAAACAAAAACGTATCTTTTAATGACAATGACTACTCGTTGTACTAACAATATAGCTCAAGATTGTTAAAATAAATAGATCACTGATAAGGTACCTATAATAATATGACAAAAACGAAACTCTTCATTAATGAAAATGTAACTCCTTAACATTATTATTTTATTTCATTTTATATCCCTACAGAGATGATGTAGAATTTTTTCAAATTCAGGAATATGGATATTCGAGCGTTTACAGGGCTTATGACCTGTCATTGGCTGTATACTACAATATTCCCCATTCCGCTTATTAGCGAATATCTACCTATATATGCCTACTCTGTCTTGGGATAAAATCCAGATTTGTGTAAAAGTATTAGCGACTTTTATAGATTTAAAAAATAAATACTACATAATTAAAAATGATATTATAAATGTTTTATTTTGGTTAAATATCCACAATTAAATTGATGGCCCCATTATAAATTCAAAATTCCCAGCTAGCAATTGAGATATTAAACAAATTCTCGAGTCATTCGTTTGATCTACTAATCCTTTAATCAAGCGTGAATTGTTTTCAACGAAACTATGTATTACCCTCATCAAACGGTCGGAGTTCATTTGTACTTATTGTGTCTATCTTTTTGTTACTTTTTGTAGTGTTCGGGATTCGTAATAACCACGCCACCGGCAACTATTGTATCGGACAAATTACTTCAAAATTACAGCGCGGATTTGCGGTCTCGACTAGTACATTTTTTTACTGTTAAACTACAAAGCGTCACTAATGTCTGCTTCCACCGAGGTAGAAATAACTCACCAAACAATAATAATAAGAGTCTTTTGCCTTTGTCGTTTTTTTCCTGGCTTTATTTTGAAACTTTATCCTGTTTTCTCTTTACTCTGCTGGCGACATGCAACGCTTCATGTCCAAGGGACGTTTTTATTCAATTACTTCGCTAATTGTGTAATCTGTTGGTTCTGAAATAGCCAACATTGAAATGAAATAATTTCTCCTCTATCATTTCGCTTTTAGTAAAACACCATGTTTTAGTATTTCAGAAATTCCTTTTTGACGTGATAGCGTCTAATAAATCGATGAATGCCGGCTGCACTCACGAAAAAGCATGACTCATTGTCACGTTCCGCCTGAGCCGAGTGTGCAAGCGAGAGCGCGGAACAAGCGATAGAGAGGCACGATCGGCCTAAGCGTTCGGTTTGTGACGCATCTATCTCTCTTCCACTCATCGGCCGATGCGTCCGAGTAGAAGGGAGACAGCAGCAGCACACAAGAAGGAAAAACAAAAAAAATGTTAATGTATGGAAAATTGTAAAAAAAATCAATTAACTCCTGCTTTGTATTATACAAAATTATGATAATTCAGTAATAATAATTCAATTCAATTCATAAAAGTATGCTATTTTTCATCAATGTTTTCTTATGACGTTATCACGTAAAATTATCGTCCGTAAACCGACTTAACAGACAACCAAAAGTTTTTTTTTTAATGGAAGTTACATTTATTATACGTAGTCTAAGCAGTTCTTTTCATTTTAAGAGCCGTATCAAAGCTTGAAAAATATCGTGTTTTGCCCTATCCTTATAACATAGGACCACGTGAGCAGCGCGCACAAAATGTGGCCGCAAAATAGGGATTGTTTTTTAACGAAAAAGTAAGAAAATAAAATGAAAACTGGAAACTATGAGTTTAAAAGTTCTTTCGACTTACCTCGGTGTAGAACTTAATCTCTCTGAGGTCGAATTGCGCTTCTGCTACGAAATATCTGCTGAATGGATCCCGCGGTGGCAGCTTCACTACCAGCCGTAGAGATCTGCAATTTCCTTCATCATCCTCGTCTCCAAGAGTGTATCTGAAAAGGAAAAACTATCAATTATGAATGATTTTAAATTTGATAAGTCCCGAATCGGTATTTAAGTCAACCGATAGGGTTGAAAAGAAAAATTTGATTAATTTATAATTGATAGATTCGATATAACAGAGTTACAATTTGACGCAGAAAGACTGAAAGCTGAAGGTGAAATCGTAATATAAGTTAATTCCAGCAGTATTTTACCAAAAATGCAATATCATCATCATCATACCATATCCGCTCCCTATGTGGAGCATATGGAATCCACAAACTGCCTCCAGGCCCAAGCGATCGGCCGCCAGCTCCCGTGCATCCTCCAAGTCAAGTCCACGTCCCGCAGCTCTGACGCAAACTGCCGACGAATTGTCTACAGTGGACGACCAGGACGCCGAGAACCTGATGCCTTGTAAAATAGGCAAGCATGGTTAAGGCTCTCGGGAGGCATACGTAGTATATGGCCTAGCTAGCCGAAACGCCTTCGCCGGATGACAGTAGATACCAAGGGTTGCTGTGTCCGTTGCCTCACCTCTGTGTTCCTTACAAAGTCAAACCACCGCACACCTAGAATTCTTCTAAGACACCTATTCTCTGCACTAAGAAGTCTGCTATCTTGGGCCCTGGTTAGGTGCCACGATTATTGAAGTGAGTATAAATTGATCATAGATTGTTGCAAAAAGGAAGCAGTGAAAATTTTGAAATTTTTGTTGCATTCTTTAAACGATTACTGATGAATCCATTTCTAAGTTAGGTTAAAGCACTTGATCCATCTTTAGGCCCACTGAGGGATCGATCCCACCTCCACCCGCGACTGTTATACCGAGAGTCCTTGGGGATCTCTCTGTCGGTCACGCTATTTTATGCAGGACTTAAAATTTTTGCTGTTGCAAATGCATAAGCAAATTGCAGGGCCAAAGTTCCCAAGTGAAGTTAAGTCAAGAGGGCGACAGCATCGATCAAGTCAAAAGAAAATCACGAGGCCGCCACCCTTACGATCCCTCAGTGTCTCCATATCGAAATTCTCTATTCTATATCTCTTCTATCTTTAGGCCCAGTAGGCTTATTGTCGGAGCTTCTTGAAGTTTATTAATTTCTCAAATCGTCTCTTGTCTTACCTTACACTAACGGCCAAGATGTCGCTGAGCGCGGCCTGGCCGGCTCCGCAGCCAGGCCGCACACGTCCGTCTGCCGCAGCCGGACCTCCCTCACTGCGTGATGCTGCGCCAGGGCGTCTGCCAGCCACCGCTCTCCCGATGGGGCACTCGCCCTCGACTTCGGGTCCGGTCGGGCTGGATCCGGAACTTCCCGAAGACCCTGAGGAGTTGCCACCCTCACTGTCCGACATGGTGAAAAGTTACCACTTTGCACTGTTCTAGAGACTTAGCTCATTGCCACGTCACCAATTCGTGGACGGTTCACTTGATTCGCGCCATTTGAAAATACGATCACTACACAATTAACTTTGGTACAATATTTTTGAAGTTTTTTTTAACACTTTAAATTTATCACAGTTGAGTTTTTATTTTTTTAGGTTTTTGCGCTAAACACTGTTAAAAATTATGTCCAGCAAACGTTTAACAATAATTTGTTGAGTTTCTAAATCTTTCTTCGCATTCATATCGCATTTGTTTAATCATTAATTGACACTATTATTCCAGCATGTTTATTCTTCCTAGCTGTTAAGATAAGATGCAATTGCAGATGCAGTTAATAAAATAATAGTATTTCTTTTTATATCCCTACAGATATGAGATAGAATTTTTTCAAATTCAGGAATATGGATATTCGAGCGTCCGTATGGTTTTTACACGGTTTAACTACACAGGAAGGCATTTCGGAATGTTTTCTAAACGTCCGACTCTGCCGGCGGTTAAAGAAATACTGAATACGCGTCTGGCGGAGTTGGGGGTTTTGGCCGAGTTGAAAGTGTCATTCATTTTTTGGGTTCAGTTCAAATCTAAGTGTATTATAAATCAATGGTATTCTATGTTTACCCAAACATGATATTTTCTTAATATTTCATCCCTTGAAACCATCCATCGCCGATTCGTCTACGCGAAAACAAGAATATTATTTACCCTCGGAACTGCCGCTGGCGGATCGGGTATATCCGGCTGTTTCCGCCAAGTCGAACAGCTGACTGCTTCCCCTCCCCCACCAGACGAGCCACCCCACCCCCGCCGCTGTAGTAATAACATGGCGGGAAACTCCCACTTGTCTGAGAGGCCCAAAATGGCGTAATCAATTAAATTGTCGTTGATTAGCTTCCCTTTGAAGCGAATAATAGGTATGGTAGTATTTTTGGTGTCACCTAGTTGGTGGCCAATTAAATAGTATAGATTTATGTGGGTGCACAGAAAGAGAGAAAGTAAAACAGGTACTTACGTTTTTTACAATGGTTTTGGGGCGTTTATTCACAAAAACTAACTACTTGATGCTAACACTTAAATGAATGAAAAAGAATGTTGAAGAATGGCTAATAAAACAATGATTTTAAGTTCTCGAAAGTTGGCGGGAATAATGTGCCTTAGAGACGCGTGCGATCACGAGGCGAGCCGAAACGATTCTCCTCGTAAGTTTGTACGCCTTCGTACGTGTTCGTCTTCCCTCGTCGCGCCATTGTCGGCGGTCGTCGGCGGCCGTCGGCGCGTGACGTCATTGCCCGCCACATATTTATTTACTTCTACTTTTTTCAAATGGACCTCTACTCTCTTTAGTTTGTATTTTCCGGTCTTTTCGAATAACTTGTTATTGAATGAGGTATTCCAGTGGTATCCAGAAGAATTTTTTTTTTCACTTACCTACTTCACGACGAAATTTCTATAGTTTACTTGCATGACAAAACTTTTCCAAAATGCTCCAAAAAAGTAATATAAATTGTTACACGTTTTATTCATTCCAAAAAACTTGCATAGTGACGTAACCTGTTACGAAGGCATGACGCAAATAATGAACAGATCACATTCAAACAAATGTAAACCATTCTCTTTCTACATATTTTTAATTCTTTTATTAAATTAAATTCTATTTCGCCCACATTTCCGGCGCGAATTACCCGCCGAAAACTAAATCTAGATTACTCAACACCATTTAATTGTTTATTTATAATTTCGGTGAATTCCTCCAATGGTCTAATGATTCTCGGCCCAAAACACTTGCCGGAATAAATACATAAAATTACATTTAGCAAAGAGAAGGAGAAGATTAAATTATAACATTAATTTGTGTCTAAGAATATTATTTTCTTCGAAAATTCATTTCTACAGAAATGCGAGCTTATTACAGTTTACGAAGTGCAAATGACAAGCAATTAATCAAATGCCAATATTTTCTTTTGTATTTCTCGTAATACTTGGAATGTTTGCCATTTGTTTAAAATTAAATGCTGTACAATAAAACACGAAACTATCGGATATGTCAATCAGTGAATTAAGCGATAAACAATCGTTCAAATCTCGACGTAAAAGCGAATAATATAACTATTGAGTTATGACGTTATTTTAAACAACATTTTGAGTGTGTCTGGATTTCACCCATTAAGCCATTTTCTAATTGGCTGACAGAGAGTGTTCACTTGTGAAGCGTCGCGCCATTTCACTGTATATAATATACAAGTTCTGATAATAGGCAGATATGGATATCAAATGCCAGGTGAAATGGGGAATGTTGCAATCAAGTGGCCACTTAATCCAATGACAGGTCATAAGCCCTGCAAACGCCTATATATCCAAATTCCATTCCAAACTTCTCGTCTCTATTGAGATGTCAAATTGTGACGTTATTATTCAATTGAGGTATCTGCCAGTGTAGTTCCCTGTGGACCATTAGGTGCAGATAAGGGAGAGTTTTAGTACCTAGTATCTAGTTACTATTATTCTGGACGTGCGATATCTTTATAGCAGAAACTTTTCCTAAAACCTGACCCGCATTTTAAAAATCACGATTCGTCCTCATTACAGAGGAATGACGTTCTTATGTAGTAAGTTCGGTGACAATATATTCCAGTTGCTCGATCACAGATCAGTACCGACTCGGTAATAAGCGACGTGATAACGATTTCTTACCCATGGATGTTTAACGTTTTCGCGATCACAATGGAACACGCGTTAAAAAGTTATCGATCGGGATTATTAAACGAGCGCATACTAGTCGCGAGCCATTTCCCGAGATATATCTTATTCGCACATATATTCATTCAATCTTTATTATAATTTAGCCGGTTTTCGGCAAGCCAAATATTGAGAAAAGCAGTCGACATAATAAAAAATCCGACAAGCGCGTTGATTTAACGTTTGACATTCGGCCGCGATATGGCGTTAATCGGCCCGCTCGGCTCAGATCGGCTATTCTCGGCTATCGATACCACGGTATCGAACGAATGTCACTGTGATCGATCAAATCGTTAGGCTAGCACGTGGTTAGCACGGTTTTAACTACGTCGATAGTTATCTGTGATTAAGCAACAGATTCGCCATTTCGACGTCGTAAAACATTTTCCTAGCCGTGGCCGTTTAAAACGTCGTAATGTGCATTTAGTCGAGATGGAAGAGATTTTTCTGTCTAAATTACCTGTATCTCACTCCCTCGCTCGCCAGGCTCCTCTCGCGAGAGAGAGCGGGACGGGAGAGCGGTCGTCAGAGCGGTCCCTGGCAGCTCGGCGGGAAAAGCGCAGAAAAGGCGGGAAAAATTGACGTCTTTTATTTCTTTCTAGTAGGCATAGGCACCTCTTCGTACGACGGAGTTTTTTAAGTTCTCAGGAGGGATTCTTACGCTGGTTGTATGTGATATAGGTACCTATCTCCCCTTGGTTATGGAGTGCGCCTTCACGTACCCAGTGTAAGCGCTCCCTTGTCTTGGAACAGACAACTTAAAGATTTATAATTCAGTAATTCACCGGTAAAGTGAACTAGAATTTTTCTTTACAATTCGTAATAGATTGTAGTAAAAACGTCGATTTTATAAACTGAGAATACGCCATGACAGCTATTGAATTTGCTTGTTGGCTTGATCACCTTTTGTTGTATAGCCACTAATAGTTATTTGGCTTCGATACCAGACGATTATTTTACTTATATGTGTCAATTAATTATAATTGAAACATACGAATGTTCATCTAAAAAGTGTTAGCGAAAATAAATTTTTATAACATTTGATAGTTATTCCGATCGTCATTCCGAGCGTCGAGCGCATCCGAATGCAATTCCCGGTGGGAGCAGGTAACCGTGACGCAAACGCCCGCAATGCAGCTTCCCTGTGTATACTTATCCTTAATATACACCCCCCCCCCCTCACCCTCTCTACCTCTTCTGATGACATATTGAGAATACCCTTCCGCCTGTAATTTTCTTAACGTCAAAATTACTTAGTAAGTAAAAACACGGCTAACCCAAATTGGTACAGTGTTTTACAAAGGGTAAGCGCGTTAAGCCTTGTCGCATCTCGTTAAAACTTTTCTTTGGATCGTTATTTCGAATTTTATTATAAGAAAGTTCTTTATTGAAAAAAATAATACAGGAAGATGAAAGATGTATTATTCTTTATAATTTTGACGTGATAACGTCTAATAAATCGATGAACGCCGGCTGCACACATGAAAAAGCATGACTCATTGTCACGTTCCGCCTGAGCCGAGTGTGCAAGCGAGGGCGCGGAACAAGCGATAGAGAGGCACGATCGGCCTAAGCGTTCGGTTTGTGACGCATCTATCTCTCTTCCACTCCATCGGCCGATGCGTCCGAGTAGAAGGGAAGACAGCAGCAGCACACAAGCTACAAAGTGAAAGTGAAATTAACGAGTGCAAAAAAAATGATAATTTATGGAAAAAAAATGTAATTTTTCAATTAACTCCTGCTTTTATTATTACAAAATAATGATAGTTCAGTAATAATTATTCAATTCAATTCACAAAAGTATGCTATTTTTCATCAATGTTTTCTTATGACGTTATCACGTAAAATTATCGTCCGTAAACCGACTTTACAGACAACCAAAAGTTTTTTTAATAAATTAACATCGGATCCTTTTTACAAAATATCAAGATTTAGATCCTTTTATAAAAATACGAAATTCAGTTTTATTTTCAGGACCGGTTTCCTTTTCAGTCCCCGGGATTTACGTTACCGTAATTTACCGCCTAGCCTTTGGCAATTTTTAACATTCCTTAATATTGCTCCCTAAATGAGCCCCTAAATCTGCCCACCAAGGGCTTTATGGCCAGTTTCTGATTAATGTTCCGACGTTGAGACCCGCTGGAGAAAGTAAGCCCTAGTGTTTGTTCTGCTAATGTGATTGCTCCCTAAATCAATCAAGAATGGCCGTGAATATGTCTGCCGTTGTTACCCTTTCCCCTTTATCTTTTTCCCATCTTGATTTAGGTGGAGAGAGGTTTATAGCTATTCTTTCGTCTGTGGGGCTAATTCGAGCGATTTTATACATCTTTAAACGTGTTTTTAAATGACAAAAATATTTTTCATCACATTTAGAAAAACAATTAGTCAGGGAACGCTGAACAAATTGTACTGATAAATGCTTAAATATATCAATTAGCTATTTTTTAATTTTTTTTTATTTTTTTAACAACATTTTGAATGTGTCCAAATACGGATGAGCCTTACCTACACCAATAAAGATTGATTGCCAAAAATACTTAACAATTGAAATTTACTTGTAATGTACGAACGCGAGTTCAATATATACAAGTTTCCAAAATTTGTCATAATATCTGGTTGTCGGATGATGGGCGGAATGGTAAAAAATGTTGTAATACATCAAGTGGCCACTTAACCCAGCCAATGACAGGTCATGAGCCCTGTAAACGCCTAGATAATCCACATTCGTTTCCAGAGTTTCTCTATCTCTGTTGGGATATCAATAATATCAGTTATTTTTATGATTGAACTGTTCAGTGAGAGAACGCCATTTTGTAGATACTCTGAATTATTAATATTAAGTACTGAGATGGATTGATGTCAAACTAATTTTCCAGAAGAGCTTTTGAAAGGCGTGTAGATAAGTTCAGTTCAGATATAATTTTAAAGTGAGCTTAATACTAATTTAACTTTAGCTGTTTAATAAAACTTTACTTGATTGATCTAAATTTTAAATAGCTTTAAAGTTATAGCAGAAATGAACTTATACGTCTTTCAGCAGTTTTCCTGAAAAGTTCATGAAAACAACGTACTAACTAACTACCTAACTATTATTTTTAACAGCCGAGTGTGGAACTACTACTACTACTTCTACTTCTTGCCCTTTTCCGCGCCCAATGGTGCATAGGGCACTGCACCGGTACACCAAGTGCAGTGTATCTCGGTACACCAAGTGCGGAACACTAAGATTTTACCAAATCTACCAACTCGATAATCATAAAGCCTCTCTTTCTATGAAATACGATTAAATGTGAAGAGAAAACGAGAAAAGAGATATTGTTTCTCCGAAAACCGTGGTTCGAAATTTAACTGTCGCGTAATGTGTGACAGTTAAATCTTATTTAAAATAATTTGACGGTATTGCATACAAATTTATATGAAAGCTAAATAAAAAAAAAAAAATCATATATTTTTTTCTTTTTAAAAATAAAAAAACTTTTGTGATAAGAAAAAAAAAATTTCAATCTCATAATAAAAAGTCCTATTACACAATCGTCTTCAAATACGATGTAGATTCACCAGTTTCCAGCTTGTACATCGAGTTTTTTTACACCCTGTATATCTCCGTTTATTTTCCCTACATATTATTATTATTATTGTACAGTGTAAAACCTCCTCGTTAATAGCGAATACATTTCATTATGTCAAACGAAAAAGAATTTCTGTGATGTGCTTTCTTCTATCGTTTTTATTTGTACTTTGGTAACATTTAAAGTTTTTTCGGGACGCAAAAATTTGCCACTATTAGCTTTAGCGCCATTCCGCTCGAAAGCTCGTTTTGAAAACTGCCCCTTTTATGACCCAAGATGACAAAATTTTTTACATCAATTCCAACAGAACCAACGTAGGTTTCACATTGCGTTTGATAGAATACGTTAAATTAATATCAGGTTGCAATGTTATTTTTTGCTTCTAACATTGTATAGTAGCACTTGTATTAAAAAAAACCTCAAAATTCAAAACATTATTTCAATAGTAGAGGAATCAAGAAGGACGGAAGTAGATTGAATGCAGTTGAAATGCGATCTCTCAGGCGAATGTGTGGCAAAGCTATGTATGACAGGTGCACTAATGTCGAAATAAGAGCAGAACGCAAGGCGAGATAAGCACCATCGACAAAATTAAGAAAGGTCTTCTACGATGGTTCGGTCATGTAGAGCGAATGGATGATGAAAGAACGGCTAAAAAAATATATATGATGCGACTGCGCCTGGATGCAGAAATCGAGGAAGGCCGAGAAAGACATGGCATGATCAAGTAAAACAAGTGCTTGAAAGTGGGCATGTAAGAAGTCGGAATAATCGACGTGGGTGCATGAGAAGATGTATAAGAGAAGTGTGCCAGGACAGAGTGGTGTGGCGTTCTATCCTCTCTGCGGGGAAATGTGATGGTTAGTTAGTTAGTCAGTTACGAATAAAGTATGAATTCATAGCTATTAGTTTTTGAAACGAATGCCTAAATGTTTAGCGCGTCATATTTCCGCCTAACATCGCGCTGGCTTTATTGTGTTGACATGTTGAGATTTTTCCGTCGTCAAAAACGCCAGCCATAAGCTTCTGACTTAAGCGACGCGAAATATTGCTCGCAAAATACTACACGTGACATTTGTCTCTCTGAAATATAAAAATAGTATTTCAGGAGGTCTGAAAATTTTCAGTTTGAATTTTAGCACTTTTTTCTGCCCTGCGAATCTCCAAATTATTATTATGTACTCCTAACGTATAATATAAGGAGTGAAGCCTTTGTTTACAAAGTATTATATAATGTTAGGATTCATGAAAAACTCTTTTTTTTTGTCCCAATCCCTTTGATAACACTACATTCACATCGATAGAGCTTTTTTAGATATTAGTGGATATTACGGCCCACAGTGCCGGACTCCTGAGCGTGTGGTCTGAACGCTGGTCTGACCGGAAGTGGTGACCAGGCCGGAACCCCCACTAGACCAAGATAATTTTCTTGCCATTATCAAGGCACAGAGAAATTCTGAAAGAGAAAGCCTTATCCTATTTTCCAAAATAATTTTCTAATTCTGGTAGTTTATTCCCAAGTTTAGGATTTCACAAACAACATTTTGAGTGTGTCCAAATACTTGTAGACAAAAAAAAACTGGTAAAAGCTATAAGCATAACAAATTGAAGATTCATCTTCAGGCGTTTCTTAGTAGGTGATATAATTCGGTAAGAATCTCACTTGCAATCATAAAGGTTTCTGCTAAAATGCTTAGCAATTTTCTCGATGGATGACAGAGAGTGTTCACATGTGAAGGGTCGCGCCATTTTACTGTATATTGGCAGATATGGATATCAAATACTAGGTGAAATGGAGAATGTTGTAATACATCGTGTGGCCACTTAAACCAGCCAATGACAGGTCATAAGCCCTGTAAACGCCTAGATATCCATATTCTCTTCCAAATTTCTCGTCTCTGTTGAGATGTCAAATTAGGATTTCACTATTAAGCATGCATAACTACCCTAGTATCCACCTAAGTACTTAAGCTATCAATAACTGCTTTAAGTGCATCATAAATTTGATTTCTTGTGTTCGCTTTCCTTCCAATATCTTTATCTACTTTCCAATCTCTAGACAACACACTACAAAACGGAAACGTTGGAATTGTTTTTACAGCTTTGGATTACGGCCAAAGTATACTGATATTTTATGGGCAAACCCAAACGAAATGTAAACAGATTATTAACAGAATATGTAAAATATATTATGAAAAACGCCTAGTTTGAAGCACTTATTTTTTACTTTTAAAAGGTGCGTTATAATGGATTAGCGCCATAGTGGGTTGAGAGATTATTAAACTTGCGTCGTTGGTTCGAACCTTATTGGTGGCACCAAAATATTTGTATTTTCTTTTGGTTGCCTTATGCGATTTATTAAACTCTTCCAAAAATAATAATTACGTATATAAGATATAAAAAATGTTAAAGTTCGTTATTTCTTAGATTAATTTTCCTTGTTAAATTTAAGTCATAATCCATGGCATATTATTTAGAAATAAGAAGTTATTAACATCATTATTATTATTGGTTTTACACGAATGAGTATTGTGCATTTTTTTAAAAGAAAAATAACTCTTTTATATATATATTTGTATCGTGTGTATTAATTAGGAGGGAATGAAAAAAGTAGCATTTTACAAAGTATACGCCAGAAGATATATACAATATCACGCTTTTTACCAATATGTAGCACATGAGTGACAGTTTTACGTTTTCAACAGTAAATTGTATTAGTGTTTATTTAATAGTAACGTTAACCCTTAAAGGGTCGGCTCAGTTACAAAATAAACGCGTTTATTATTCATACCCTCTCACCAAATGAGTTCTCCTCCCAGTCGGCATATTGGGGGGCGTTCTTGCTTCGTCTTAAATTTGCATTTTCTTCCGACACTGCAGTATTTTTGTGATTCCGTCTGTCAATTTTTTTCCTCCCTTTATTATTCGAAAATACACACCTATCGATCTTGTTCTGTCACATCAAGATTTTAGTGAAGAAATCTAACCACACTATTTTATTTTTAATACTGTTTATATGTAGTGTTAATTTGCTCTTCAATATTATGCGTTGAATCGAAAGCGAAGCGTACATCTGGGATTAATTAAAATTACTTTGCCAAATAAAAATGTGTGATCCTTATAAGTCGATCTGCGATTATATTTAAATTCTTCTGTCTTATGTACTTCCTATATTGACCGATACATATTATTAATAATTCATTCCATTTCCGTTTTACCTTAGAAAACTGACATAACTAATACAAAACACGTGACCGGCTATTGATGTATTTCAATAGTTTATCGTAATATCCATTGGGTGTTGTTTGCAGACCTCAAAACTTCGGACTGGCTATCAAATATATCTGATTCTCACTCATAAATTCGATGAAAAACGTGAAAATTTTATCGTTTTCGAATTTTTTACGCAGCGCGTTCCTAGCGCAACCATTCGGAGTAGCGCGCCCGGCGGAGGTTCGCTAACAACTGCCGGCTGCTACGTGATACAAAGGTTCAATTACCGGACCTCTGCCTCTCAAACAGGACCACTCGTCAAAAAGAAATTGGGTCACCGTCTAATGGCAAGGAAATCCTTTGCGGAAAAACCCACCTTTCTACACGAGTTTCTGACACGAGTCAGATGGGCGTGGAGCCTTCCCAGTAACAGCGGAATAGAATGATGAAACCGGGATGCGGACATAAAAAGTCACAAACCAAACACATTGGTCAAATAAAAATTAGATACTTTTATTCTTCCTTTTTTGTGTGGGTGTGCATTTTCCTCTCCGCTTTTCCGACTTCCTTGTTCGGGCCGCGCCCATAGCGATATGGGGAAAAGATGCGCGCGCAGCTGCAAGGGGTCGCAAAAGTTGGGTCGCGGCTTACTAAGTTTTGGCAGAATTCCAACTAGGACAATAATTATTACAGCCAGCGTGTTATTCATCCCTTACACTAATCTGGAATACGTCGTGTGCTCTAGTTCCGAATGGCTTGATGCATTCTGGCGTTTAACCCAGAGAATGCCAAAAGGCTTAAAGTATTTAAACAATGCTGGCTCGACGCAAACAATATGGACAACAGAACTCAAGATGTATTGGTATGGGGGAATAAGGAATACACGACTGTGACAATATGACGGGTTATTATATTAATCTGTTTGACTGACTTTGCTCCTCAGAGCTCTAACCCGGAATGACTGGCACACAGCAGACATACTACATACACACACACGTTCGTACATCTTCTGTCACCCTCACACACAGTCTCTTTCACACACATATCTCACACATTCCTCATGCAAAACTGAAATATTAATCCAAATGCAGACAAAAATGTCACTCACATTAAATCTGTTTCTACTATTATTACGTATTTAATGAATTAAATTACAAATTACAAATTGAATTCATTACAAATTTTAAGTTTTTATATTTATTTTATGTTCTGAAACCAGCAGACGAAAATAGTGATTGAAAAGTGGTAAAAACAAAAACCAGTAATTGATCATTTTATAATCACCTGCAATTTAAGGGTTTAAGACATCGTAAAAGTTACTCCAAATCAATTAAAATTGTTCTTTGCCTTAGAATAAATTGCCAATCAACGGACTCTTGAGTAATTCAATATTCAGTACAATAACCTTTTCAGGAGGCAATCAAATGATTCAAATGAAAACTGTTTTTTTTTGTCAGTATTATTTTTCTATTATAAAAGCCTCTATTGAAGCGACATTCGTCAATTTCCGTTCATTGGTCAGCCGGACATGTAGAGTGAACATATAGGGGGTATAAAAGCAAAACCGGCCTTCCACCATCTCAGTGATTCGAGAAAATTCAAAATAAAACTGATAAATCGTTATTATAATACAATTTAAAAAACACTTATAAATAAGACTTCTAAATCTCAACATATTTTTTTTGACAAAAGTGTTTGAACGCGTGACCCAGTGGTAGCGTCGCGGTCTCTGAGTCTAGAGATTCCAGATTCGATACACTTGATACCTATTTTTAAGAATAAGTCGCTTAGGCTTCTTTGAAAATAGTATTGAGATATTGAAATATTATCAGATTTTATAGATTTTTTTAAAAACTTTTAATAAATAAATATTTTACTAGTCAAATAATGAATTATTAATTATTACAACAAAAGTACTGAGCAGTTTTTTCGTCATGTGACTTTACTGTTTGAAGTACACAATTTATGCTATCAACAAAAATGTTACAATTTGACATCTCAACAGAGACGAGAAGTTTGGAAGGGATTATGGATAATTAGGCGTTTACAGGGCTTATGACCTGTCATTGGCTGGGTTAAGTGGCCACTTGATGTATTACAACATTCCCCATTTCGCCTAGTATTTGATATCCATATCTGCCAATATACAGTAAAATGGCGCGACGCTTCACAAGTGAAGACTCTCTGTCATCCATCGAGAAAATTGCTAAGCATTTTAGCAGAAACCTTTATGATTGCAAGTGAGATTCTTACCGAATTATATCACCTACTAGGAAACGCCTGAAGATTAATCTTCAATTTGTTATGCTTATAACTTTTACCAGCTAATTTTTATAAACAACATTTTGAGTGTGTCCAAATACTTGTAGACAAAAACTGGATTTCACCCATTACGGGCTAATAATTACAATTTGACATCTCAACAGAGACGAGAAGTTTGGAAGGGATTATGGATAATTAGGCGTTTACAGGGCTTATGGATAATTAGGCGTTTACAGGGCTTATGACCTGTCATTGGCTGGGTTAAGTGGCCACTTGATGTATTACAACATTATCAAATACTATAGGATATCAAATAAAAATGGTGAAATTTTACCTCTCTATCTTAAAATGCTGCGAAATGTCTTACTCTATATTTCTACAATTTACTACGCGGGTTGTTTTGTCATTTTCCGGGATGTCTGCTTTTGCTAGTAGCCCCCTCATATATGGGAAAATGGATAACTTCGCTCCCTCGCAATGAATATTTCAGTGCATGAAGAGCTGAAAGAATTATTTCGACAGCTGCCAGACGGTATAACGGTTTTAGATTCAATATTAAAAAATAAATAAGTACTAAATTTAATATATCAACCGGATTTGCAAAAGAATTTTCTGCTTTTAAAAAGTTATTAAATAAAATTATTGTTTATAATTTACAAATTAAAATAATAATTTACATAATAGCCGAAACAGTCCTAATTTTAATTGCTGTTACCTTAATAATAATAATAATAATAGGGAGCTGTGTCTGGATGCCATCTCTGGCGGTAATGAATAGCTACCTACTGTGTAACATTTAAAAATGTTTATGTAAAAACCCTATGGGCGTTAAAACAATAAAATTAATAAATATCCATTTATTTCGCATCATCTTTGATACAGTAGGTATACATAAAACAAAAAAGAAGAAGAAAAACAAGATCAAAATAAAATCAAATAGAATAAATTAATAAAATGGAAAAAATGAAAAAATATTATGCTAAACCTAAAAATAAAATAAAATAAAAAATGTACAGTATATGTATGTAATATAATATATTTTCTTTAGTGTTTACGATGATAGTCGAACTTGATTGATATCATGGACTTTCTCGGTAAACATATTTACTTTATGATTTTCAAGGCTTGTGTTTTCCCTCTCTTATGATAGGATTATATATCGGGTTACGTTATTACTTTACCTTGGTATCCTTGTACCGTGTTATTGTTTTGCGTGGGTGATATATAAAAAAATAAACAATATGCTCTTATTACATAGACCATAAAAAAAATCTAGCTTTATAAAAAAAACTGTATTTTTTTTATATTTATTTATGGCTTTTACAAAACAAATATAAGTATCAATACCAAAGCAATGTTACATACATAATATAATATAATATAACAAGCATACAGAATATAATTTAAAGATAAAAACAAAAAAAGAAAAAAAAAACTATGGACAGTCATCGAGCAAGGATCACTTGTTCGGTGATAAACAGTAATGTCAGTAAAAAGCAATGTAATGCATTGTTTGTTATCTTACGGTTCAGAGTATGTAAATATTTATTTAAGGAAGTATTTTGTAAGATTATGTTTAATCTGCATTTCATTAGTGTGAAAGATATCGATGGTATCACCTAGTTGGTTTCCCATAATTGCTAGCCTATTTCTTAAACTATGGTAATGCATATCAGTATGGTTTTTTCTTTTTTGGAACAAAGCATTGTGCCTCGTAGCTCTCTGTGGAACTCGAAAATGTATAAATTCAATCAACTCAACACAATCGAAAAAAAGAAATAACAATTTTGTAAAGCAACATAAAAAAAATAATTAATTAAAACATAAAAAAAACTTCTGATATCAATATGATGTAATTATAATACATATTCGGTGAGTTAGGTAGGTACATTGGCAAACTTATTTAATATTCGTGTATTTTAAATAACACTTTAAAAAACGTTTTGTATTATTATCTCCCATTGTACATAATATATTATGTGCGTCCATGGTTGAACAGTACGTTGAAAAGTACGTGTACATACAATAAATATTTAATTGTATTTATTCCAACCCCCTCGAGGTTTGCATGACCTAAATACGATGTGAAGTTGGTAGTTCTATTATTTTATTATATATACCTTTAGCTTAAAATATGGAATTAATTTGTACAGAATCGGATCTGGAAAACAAAAAAAAATCCACGAAAAACTTGAAAAATCTTGTGTAAACAATATAAAAAATGATGAAATTAAACACACTTTTTGGCTTTAAACTACTTATTTCATTTTTGTACAATATTATACAAAGCCCTAAAGAAGGAGGAGTGTCTCCGAAAGCCGGTTGGCGTTTTTAAAAAATTAAATAAGTAGTTTAAAACAAAAAAAGTATGTTTAATTTCATAATTATGGAAAACTACAAAGTACGTGCTACAAACATTGAGTTAATATTAAAAATATCTGCAATTTCAAAATTCTAATATTTAAAAAAAAAATGTTTTGGAGCCTCATATACTGAACTATTACAATGACAATAATGTAGCAACCATTCAAAACTACTATTAATTACAATGGATATTGTTCTTCAGTCTTCGTCAAATATTGTCATCCCTTAATAATTCACAAGTACCTCATTGTATTTCATGTAGATTCTGTGATATAACTCTGATGAGAAGTTTATTATGATTTTCGCAACTAATATATTAAGTTGAATGATCTATTTTCCCTCCAGGAATTTCCCGTCTAGTTTCGGCTTTTCCTGCGCTCTGACAAAAACTAATAACGCCTAACGATCGTGAAAATGGGGGTACAAGTGAACATCTGTCAACCCCTCCTGCAGACTCCTATCTAACTGAATGCCGCTCGCCGTGTTAACTTATTGTGTTAATTATCTTGTTAATTACGACATTTCCTGCTTAATCGGAGCGCCCTTGATAATATAATATGTTTTCATGATAATTTATTGGGTAATATCGCACTCCCAAAACTTTACTGCCATGTATGACGAAATATGTTAAATTTAAATGATAGGCTTTGTAGTATCACGTCCGTATCATGAATGCTAGCATTATTATAGATACCATATTTTAATACACGCATATATATCCGGTTTTCTATATCCATTAAGTTTTAGGATAATGATCTAACGCTTGAATTTTTCACAAGTTATAATAACTGCTTTCATGTAACTATTAATCCACAGATCATCCACCGTGTAGGAAATTTCATTTTTGAGAATGGTGTGAATATTGTTTAAGCTTACTTCCATATTATACTATGTTTATAACTGTATGTTTTTATTATTGATTTTTTGCCGTTTTAATATTTTACAATGATACGGCATGTATCACGATATATATTATATCGTCACCGTTCAGGCAAAAGTCACTAACTGTGAAAATGACAGTTTTGAATTGAATATGCCATTCAATGCGTAAAATTACGTTCTTTAAGATGCAAACATCACGTAAGTAACTTAGTTAGAAAAATGTCTTGTTAATCGTTTTTTTTTTCACTACATGACTTTTAATAAAATCTTAACAAGCATAAATCATCAAAGGCAGTAGACCTTTTACACTGTTTTTAAAAGAAATGAATAAACAAGCAAAAGTTATCAAACGAAGATAGTGAGTTTCATTGATTTGTCACTCATAATCTATTTGCTCTTTTTTGAAACAGCAAAAATAACTAAAGCGAAATAGTTACTTTTGCTTGTCAATTTTGGCTTGATTGTACAGATTATAAACAAGCAAAAGTCACTAACCCAAAATTTACCCCCCTTGCTTCATTAAAAACCTTCTAGATAGATTGAAAATTTATCAGAAAGAAAAACTAATACATGGATTTGATTCAGAAAACAACAAGGAATTATTCTGTGTTAAAAAAATCTCTAAAACATCAAAATCTGATTTTTCCTTGGGCCTTCAAACTTTAAAATCGCGATTTCTCAAATTAGTGACTTTTGCCTGAACGGCGACGATATTTATTATCCTTCTTAGGATGTTTTACCTAATAAAAACTATGTTACATTCCGACGACACATCGTGATCGCGTCTACTCTTAAATTCGTACCGAAAAACCTGCTTTATAGTGCCAAGACTATCCTGTACACATTTTCCACCAGTCGACTCTAGAATGAGAGACCCATTGTCCTTTAATATTTACTAGGAGTGACTGTCCGGTGAAGTTCGACCCGAGCCCCTGTCAGGTGCACCGCAGTATGGTGCATCCCTTATACCGCATCATTTTATATTGGGTTACAATATAGTATTCGATCATTTTTAATAGTTAAAGTTACAACTTTAAAGTTAGAAGTAAAGGAAATATTGATTATTTAAAATATTACATCGAATAACCCGGCTATCGTGCACGAGATCGCGGGTTCCGTTCCCGACTGGGTCGACCTTGGACTGGGGCTGAAGCGTAAGACTGGTGATCATCTTCATGAGACAAATTATCGGGATTCACTGCACTTGTATCAATGTAGCGTAGCGCGCCTGCACTTGATAAATAGCAGTAATAGCAAAAATAAATACATTAAAAAAAAAATAATGCAATATTTGAAATTAAGACCAATCACATTTGATGTAGACTTTTAAATAACACTGATATTTTCCTTCTTGTATTTTATAATGATTTTTTCCTGTTCAATCCACAGTCACATATGAATGCTGCATAAACCATGCATATTATGTTCTAGTAATAGTCTTGTTTATTATGAATATATTTTTAGATGTAGGTTACCACCCCATGAGCAGTTGATTGATTGATTTCTTTCGGAGTGATTGATTCATCTTTTTGTTATTTGAGGTCCGTATTCCTAATTTTCCTCCAATAACCTGAGATAGAAAGTTTCAGTGTTGCCATTTTACTAACCGTAACCAGAAGAGATACTAAAATTTACAACTAGTATAGTAATTCCAGCCTCGGATAAATTTTCGGCTATTATTTAGAAGTTCCAAAAATAATAATTTCCGGTTAATTAAAAAAAAAAACAAGAGTCGCCATTTTATCTTTCAAAACTTATCGAAACTAAAAAAATTATTTAAATTTTTCAATGTAATTAATTGTATCAAATTTAACATAAATTAATCTGTTTTTTTAGCTTGAAGGCTTCTTTGCACGTAATAGGAACGTGAAGTTTTTGCTCGCTTAATTTAAATTTAAGGCTTTGCCAAAAGCCAGCGTTAGAAATTTAGGTGTTTTCAACTTTGACTATTTGACTATCACAAAAGCTTCAAATTGTTTTAATTTTTATATTATTTAGGGAAAACAACAGTTTTATGTGTTTTATACAGTGTACAGATAATTAACTAAGTATATGTATAATTCCAATTATTGTTACTATCTTATTTTATATACTATCCTATAATAAAACTATTTTCTAGGGAAGTACCGTAATCGATTTAAAAAAATTGTGCAAAGCTGGCAGAAAAATAAACATAATTAGTAATTAAAGAACTCATAAAATTCTAGAGAATTAGCATGCCAGTTTTTATTTTATTATCTTACTTTTCTTAGCTATCTTTGTCCCATGTTATAAGTATAGGGTAAAACACGATTTTTCTAGCTTTGCTACGATCCTTATGTGGAGTTCAAATCCGTTAAGGGTACGAGCCAACTTTTTAATAAATATTGCAACGTATCGCGGTTAAACGTTCTACGTTGAGATTTACAAGTGCGGCACATATGTTATACCTACAAGTTAAGAGGTAAGGTAAGTGTTGAGTGTGGAGGGTATTAGCGCTCAAGGGAGGGTGGTGGGGTTGTACATGTACATACACCCCACCCCACCCCACCCTCACCCTCACCCTCGATCAGGCACTGAGGAAGATTAACAACACACCCCGTAGTAAAAGGTCCTTGCCCAGATTTTTAACTGCGCTTTACTGTCTTTGCGAAGTATTAAATTTATCGAGCAAAACTATATTGTAAAGCGTGACACAGGGTTCTCATAATTTAAACCCTTATTTTTTAGGCTATTGAGTTATTATGATAAAGAGACACGTTTAATATTTCCGATTAAAAAATAATTGTAATTAGAAAACGTACGATAAAAAAACTAATTTTGAGAATAATTACTACCGCTAATTGGTAAGCGAAATACATATTTATTTCATGTTAAATTTTATATTCGATATCCATTCTATCGAGTCTACTTTATCATTTAGCAATTTATACAAGTAATATCGAATATGGTGCGTCCATACTATACTTTAATATGATATACTCAAATATTTCAATTTCGGGGCTGCTTTAAAATAACTGTGCCAGAAAGCAGAACACAAGTTGTGCTGAAGTGGGAATCAAACCTGGAGATTCCATTTTGAGTCCTTGACTATCACTAGACCACAGCCGGTTTTACGGAAGCAATCAATACAATGCAAGATAAAATATACCTTAATTTTTTTTTTTAAAAAAAACATTGTCACGATAAACTGCAATTTGCAGTTTGTCATCGGATACAAGTCAAAACTTGTATTTTGAACAGACAAGAAGTATTTGTTGATGTCCATATCTTTGTATTTTATACCTTTTTAAAAAAAAACTATGTTGTGTTGTCTAATGTGCCTCTTATATTATGTAAAACCACAATTAAAAGGCAAAATTAGTTGAGCTAAATGAACAATATGTCATAATTTCAGCGCTATTGAGTGATTTTATATCCTCTGTATGTAAGTAGATACCGGAAAAGGCGTTATCGCTGTTCGGTTGTTCCGACCCCAGATTACTATCGCGGCAACCCTTGTTAATACTTTTCCTCTTGGCAACAACTTTTCCGACGCCGGCGCTTCGGGACGCTAGCGCTGGAACGACCAGACGCCAGCGAAAACATCCCAATGTGGTACAATAAACAAAATTATAGTCGTACCCACGTAGGCCTAAACATGTAATCATAGATAATTCTATCTTTATAGTCTATTCACTGGTTTCTAAATGTACATGTATCATAGATAATTTTATCCTTATAGTTTATATACTGGTTTCTAAATGTATGTGTATCATAGATAATTTTATCCTTATAGTTTATATACTGGTTTCTAAATGTATGTGTATCATAGATAATTTTATCCTTATAGTCTATTTACTGGTTTCTAATTGTATATGAATTATAGATAATTTTATCCTTATAGTCTATTTACTGGTTTCTAAATGTATATGTTCAGTTTTATATGTTGGACGTCAACTACTGGCAATTAGTCGTCAGTTCTACGGGAAGTGGAACTGAATTGGCAAGATGTACGGAAACTGTGGAATATTATGTACGGAGGCAGTTTGTGGAATCCGTATGCTCCACACAGGGAGCGGAAATGAATAGGTAATGACGATGATCTACATTTATTTATTTATTTTATTGTTTTTACGCCCATAGGGCTTTTACATATAGACATTTTAAAATGATTACACAGTAGCTAGCTATTCATTACCGCCAGAGATGGCATCCAGACACTGTTCCCTAAAATGCACTAGATTTGTGTTAAAAACATCAATATTGTTAGTATACTTGTTAGCCAGTGCGTGCATTCTTCGTATTGGTGAGTTAGCACTGTAATTAGTCGATGATAGGCTTCAGTAAAATAGTGCATTACTGCGGGTAACTCGACCAGGCACTCTTATACGAATTAAATTTGTTAGTTGACAACAATCAAACATAGATTTTAATACTTTGAACAGAAAGAGCAAATCATTTAATATTCTTCTATTTTCCAATGTTTGTATATTCAAAAAGTTATTCAAAAAGTTATAATTTATGTTTACAATGGGAATATTTAATTTAAAATTAATAAAGCGCAAAAATTTATGTTGGACTCTTTCAACGTACATAATAACACTATGTTGTGTCGGCTTAATCAAGATGATGTTATAATATATTGAAAATGTATGTTAAGACCCAGTCAATATAA
This sequence comes from Micrasema minimum, assembly GCA_022494985.1. Taxonomy (NCBI): domain Eukaryota; kingdom Metazoa; phylum Arthropoda; class Insecta; order Trichoptera; family Brachycentridae; genus Micrasema; species Micrasema minimum. The sequence continues at coordinate 166,870 of JAGVSP010000439.1, read as the reverse complement.
ATATGTTTGTATGGAGTGCAATTACAATAATTGCACTTCAAGGGATAATGTTAAAATATGAAAGATGAACACTTTAAGATAAACATTATTGGCAATTATCCCTGATTTCTAATAAGCCAACAAAGCAATGAAATAAAATTTTAAGGGTAAACGAAAAATGGAGAACTGGGGATTTTGTACATAATGGCTACTTTTAAAACGCTGTAACTAACTAACTAACCATCACGCCATTTCTCCGAAGGGGTAGACAGAGAGGATAGAACGCCACACCACTCTGTCCTGGCATACTTCTCTTGCTTCCTCCACATTCATACATCTTCTCATGCACGCACGTCGATTATTCCGACTTCTTACATGCCCACTTTCAAGCACTTGTTTTACTTGATCATGCCATGTCTTTCTCGGCCTTCCTCGACTTCTACATCCAGGCACAGTCGCATCATATATTTTTTTAGCCGTTCTTTCATCATCCATTCGCTCTACATATGACCGAACCAACGTAAAAGACCTTTCTTAATTTTGTCGATGATGCTTATCTCAGCCTTGCATTCTGCTCTAATTTCAACATTAGTGCATCTATCATACATAGTTTTACCACACATTCGCCTGAGAGATCGCATTAACTATATGAAACTATATTAAAACGCTGTACTATAATGATGATCCTCGGAAAAAAATATGGAGTAAATATTGAATATTTCAAATCGCCCAAGGTGCGATTTTTAAGTCTGGGTTAATACACTTATCCTTAAAACTAGAGTTTTTGGTGTAGGATTTGCTGTGTAAAGATTTTTCTTTGCAATCCGTTCACTCTGTACTAAAAAGATGTATAGCTCTCGTGTCTTGGGATATTTATTAGATAGATCTTCGGTACATAAATTTACCGAAAGTGTCAAATATTTTACTCACGTCGCGACGCCTTCTTTATAAACCCAGCATGTTGTTAAAATGTTCAGCATAAGCTATTCAAATATCGTGTATATTAATTTATTCTTAAATATTCAATCCTGATTCTGAATTGCAGCAAGGGTAGTAATTCCTGACCAAATTTATGCGTTTTTATAGATAAAATTCTATAATACGTTTCTCAGGCATAACTATTTTTTTTTAAAACTTTAATGCAATGTGGAATTTTCAGTCATAATGGGGTTCTTTCCGATTTTTTATTTTTGACTTCAAAAAATTGATTGAAAAATTACAATATCAAGGGAATTTTTTTTGAATTTTTACGATGTCATATAAATTTTCTAGCGCGGTTTGAAATAGCGCTTTTTCAAATCGCTCGCAAAATCCTCCATTTGGCGCGCATGCGGTGTGACGTCACAGCAATATAGCCGCTTACTACGGAATGAATTTCCCGCCTTTTACGGTGGACGGGTATGACGTCATTAGCCAATAACGGGCGTTAAAAATCATTCGCATTTTCGTGTTTTTAAAACATAAATTTTATAATAAAAACTAAATTTTTGAGTATTGTGTTTAATATCGTTGAATTGTAAAAATATACTTTAAATATTTATAACGTTTTTAAGAATATTCATGTTATCTGTAAGAACCCCATTCTAAAAACTTTAAATTTCTATCATACTCATGCTGTAAATTATTGTAGGTAATTTTTTTCTTATTTTTGTAGGCATTCACTACTGTTTTGTATTGCGATGATATAAAAAAGGCCATTTGAGCGTTTAATGTAGGTATAACGTAAAATAAAATACAACCTTAAGCCGGAAGTCAAAAGTCTTGACTACCTGGGATCTGATTTAAAGGAAATCCATTTTTCTACCCCTCATCCGTTCATACTATTTGCACAAAACTTAGTAAACCCGATAAAACTTGGGAACCCGCCGGATCTACATTTATATACCTAACTTTACTCCTTACAGGTAACTTTTCCAATGTAGCTTTGTCCTGCGTATTTATTAATTTATGTTTGCAATTTTCTCAAAACTTTACAAAGTCGACAAATTATTGGATTATACCCATGTTGAGCTGATATCAGATATTATTGATATCCCAACAGAGACAGAGAACTCTGGAAACGAATGTGGATTATCTAGGCGTTTACAGGGCTTATAACCTGTCATTGGCTGGGTTAAGGAGAGACATCTTCAGCGCGCTTCTAGAAAGTAATGAAGTTCGGATGAGCTTTACCTACACTAATAGATATGATTGCTAAAACATGCTTAACAATCTTCTCAACAGAGGTCACAGAAATTTTCTGTAATGCGGAACGACGAAGACGAGTTCAATATATATAGTAGTTTAAAAAAAATTGTCATATATGGTTATCAGATGATGGGCGGAATGGGGAATGTTGTAGTACATCAAGTGGACACTTAACCCAGACAATGACAGGTCATAAACCCTGTAAACGCCTAGATAATCCACATTCGTTTCCAGAGTTTCTCTGTCTCTGTTAGGATATCAATAATATCTTTACAAAGTTGACTACATGTTAAATATACATCCCTTTTTCTGCATCCTTTCACCCGATTTACATGTTTCGAAACTTCTCGTGTATGCCTTAGTACTTTGAAGTATGTCATTTCAAATTCCAGTTTTTTTTTCAGACGCCGTATTATATTTTTAAAAACATCTCAAGCGATTACATTTGTAACGAAAATTCCTGAATCATAATATTCGAAATTCTTTCTTTCGCCTTTTTTATGCGAAAAAATTATTTCAACATTTTCGTATTTAAAGAATATCGTTTTTCTAACGCGTTTACGTTTTATTAGATCGTTTTCCAATTTTAAAGGGAAAATTCTTCGACGCCCGTCTCGAAAATCTCAGGTATTTTGATTTTATAAGTGTTTTTTTACAAATGTTATCCCTTTAAAATTTTATTAATTACAGTATTTCCTTTTTATTTTACGATTATTACTGAAAATATATTCATAGAATTGGTCGTTGTTTGAAGTCTAAGATAAATATGTATTTTTTATCCGAGAATTGGCAAGACTATAGACTATAGACTATCTTGTGCGGTAAGACTAGGTATGATAGATGTACAAATGTCGAAATAAGAGCAGAGTGCAAGGCTGAGATAAGCATTATCGACAAAATTAAGAAAGGACTTTTACGATGGTTTTGTCATGTGGAGCGAATGAGTGATGAAAGAACGGCTAAAAGAATTTTAAATGCAAGAGTGCTTGGATGTAAAAGCAGAGGAAGGCCGAGAAAGACGTGGCATGACCAAGTACGACAAATACTTGAAAGTGGACATGTGAAAAGTCGGAATAATCGGCGTAGGTGCATGAGAAGATGTATGAATGTAGAGGAAGCAAAGGAAGTCTGCCAGGACAGAGTGGTATGGCGTTCTATCCTCTCTGCCTACCCCTACGGGGAAATGGCGTGATGGTTAGTTAGTTAGAATTGGCACTTTTATTAAAATTAATGTATGTTTTGTAGTAAGTTCAAAATAGTTTTTTGGGGAGAAGACAAATCACCAACGAAGACAAATCACCTTGTAGATGAACGCAGATGATTGATTAGCTTTGGAAAACTTAATATCAATTTATTTTCTTATTTACATCACCTAGTCCTTGAGGTCTAAATTCCGGCGCTTTCTTTTAACCGTCGACGTCGCGTCGAATAGATCGTCGTTACTTAAAATTATTACAATTAACCCCACCCACCCATAGTAAATAATATTATTCTAATTGTGGCAAAAGTTTCATGTCTTAACATTTATCTTAGCTATTGAAGTTAGCGTAACTCCAATAAAATGTCAGCAACTTCAAAACAAATATCATTTTGCTTCGACGTGGCTTTTATTTTGAATGATAGCAAATTGCCCGATATTTGAATATCTAAATATCTATTAACTACATGTTGAAATGTTTTGTACACTTTCTGTTTTTAATACGTTTATTTAATATTTGTTTCTCTTTAAAATTTTACTTACTTTTTAACATTTTTCAATTTAAAATCACACGGTTTTGTTCTGGATTTTCATGACTTTCCGCTTTTTTTCAACTAAAAATAAATATATCTACTGGAAGTTGCAAGTTTTTTATAGATTTCTTTCGCACAGTTAAAAATATCCTGGAGTATCCTATATAACTTTATGAGATGGGCCCAGAGAAGTGTCTTGAGATAGTCATCCCACAAAAATAGATGCTTAATTTTATAAAAGTTTATACTACCTACAAGGGAAAAAAAAAGTATTGTAAATGAATACCTCAGGACGGGCATTGCCCAGTGAGGTATTTCATAGATCTAAAAAAAAAAAAATTTGTACTATGTAAAAATAAGAAAAAATAAATTAAAAAAAAACTTAACTTATTAAAATAATAGTAATATTTCTTCGGAATATATTGAAAATTCTTGCATAAAAAATGTCACCCATCGATTTCGAAAATCGAAAAATTTAATTTAAATTTTCGCATTTTTTGACAGTAAAAAAATTGAGTTATTCAGTATTCACGGTTTCGGTATATATGGAGATTCCTTCATACAAATGATATCCCTACCTAAGGATAATGTCTGTCTCCTCTTGGTCAGAGCCTAGTGCCTAGTCTAAATTTCTGACAATAGCGGAGATTCACAGATAATCCAACCAGTTCCCAATAGTCCATGCCTATACGTTCTGGCACCATACAGATATCTCGGTACAATTCAGATTTGCATCTCGGTACGGGGACCTTGCGATGAACTCGTTTGACTTTATAGTCGAATGATAATTTCAGAAAATAGTGAAATCATTTCTCCGCGCGACTTAATTTCCTGTAAAAATACTATTCGTCTTTTATAATGGTTCTCCTGTAGTTTACAGAAATGTAGAATACGAGAATCCTTTACACTGTGAACTGATTTGAAATGCAATATGGAAGACGTCTTTTTTTAATTGTTTAGTGTTAACCTGGTTAGGTTTTGTACGCTAGTGGGTCGTGGATGTTCAACTACCCATCAGCGTACGCCACTAATTGATAGAGATTAATCTCAGTGTCGCACGCTCCACAAAATACCTATCGTGAGAAGGAATTTCATTCCTCGGTCACTGAGTAAAAATCTGTATACTAAAATGGATGTTAGGTGCTCAGAATGAATGAAACGGTACTTCGTGAACATTTATTTCACTACTTAAACTAAGATTAAAAACTATGCCTGAAATTGTTATTTAAAAGTGTAATTTAGTAGTATCAATAGGGCTAAAAGTAATTTAAAAGTGGCATTTGAAATTAGATTGAGGTAAATCTTATATTTGGTTTGTAGCTGCTTTTGACAGGATCATAATACATTATTATTACAGTCGTGCGTTACGTATTAAAGGGAAATCACTTCGATAAGATACATCTCCATTCATTTATGCCTCTAGCAATACTGGAAGTTTCTCGAAGAGCCATCAAGTCGGTCATCAATCACAATACAAAAAAGTCAATTAAATTATTGTTCGTAAAATCATTAACTCTAATTACTGATAACAGATGGAAGCTGGGATTTCAGTAGTCCATGCGCTCTGTAGCTGCAAGATGACCTGGATTCTTGACTCTATCTGCTATCAGTAGAATTAGTATTTTATTAGTATCGCGTTTTTAGTAAAATTTAATTTGTACGTGGGTGAAGCTGAAATTCCAACCGTCCATGCGCTTTGTAGCTGCAAGACGAATTGGGGTTCAGTACTTCACCTACGTTTAGATTTAGTATCATTTCTTAGATAATCGTTGTCTCAGATCCTTTATTCATAAATTGGGAATGGAATTAACTAAGAATATCGAATGTACAGCGCCCTTGAGGTGATTTCTCACAAAAATGGCGCTTAATAAAATTATCAATAATAATAATAATAATATGGCCATCTGACAGTTTTCGCTTTCGCACGCGATTTTGAGGCCGAGGGATTCCAGCATAGGGCCCCAGACGAGTCCGGTGACTTCCTTCTGGATGTTTCCATGGCAGTGGGGGGCCATCGATCGGGGGGAGGCTGCGCGCGTTGGTCCTCCCCTCCGCCCCACCCTACACTCCCAACACTCCCAACACACACACACATACACACAGCGCTGAAAGAAGGATGCACCGTAGGTCAATGAATCGAGAATTCCACTCGCAAACTTTCTGAGGGTTCAATCGCACGATTATTTATAGAGGGTTTATGTTTTGGTTTATATCCGGATTCTCAATGGATATCATACATACTTCCGCCTACTGTTAAAATGAAAAGTCATTTTTATAAATATTGCTAGCTTAATTAAATTGGCACGTTTTTTTCACTGGCATTTTGTCTTTTTATTATTTCGTCTCGTCTTGCTTTTTGAGAAAAAACATTATTCATAAAAATATTATCTATTTTATCGTAAGCATACATGCATACACTTTATGTTTATTAGTTTATTTATGCGTAATATTTATCGTACAATTTATCCATAATAATAATTATAATATTTTTTGTAATATGTAACTGATCAATTCAATCAACAACATGTCAACCACGAAATGTGAGTAATTATATGAAATGAACATTATGTAAATACTGTAATATTTCAAAGATAATATTTTTACTTGTAAGAATTTTTAAGTACTAATTACGTTTAATATTGTTTGATGCTCTGATGCACTATATTAAACAGATTAGTATTAAAACTTTCAAAAGAATTTTTATAATGTATGTTTTTCATGGTTAAAACAAAATGCCGCTTTACAAGGCTTCGAATCGTGGCACCTAACTAGGGCCCAAGACAGCAGACTTCTGAGTTTTGAGAGTAGGTGTCTTATAAGAGTTTTAGGTGTGCGGTGGTTTGACTTTGTAAGGAACACATAGGTGAGGCAACGGACACAGCAACCCTTGGTATCTACTGTCATCCGGCGAAGGCGTATCGGCTGGCTAGGCCATATACTACGTATGCCTCCCGAGAGCCTTAACCATGCTTGCCCATTTTACAAGGCATCAGGCTCTCGGCGTCCTGGTCGTCCACTGTTGACAATTCGTCGGCAGTTTGCGTCAGAGCTGCGGGACGTGAACTTGACTTAGGAGGATGCACTAGAGCTGGCGGCCGATCGCTCGGCCTGGAGGCGATTTGTGGATTCCATATGCTCCACACAGGGAGCGGATATGGTATAATGAAAAAAATGAAATGTTTCCCATTAAGATTACTCCGAGAAGTTTTCCACTTTTGAACGGTTAAAAAATAGTCTTAATCAGGTTAAATTTGTATACTTTTATATTTATGTGCTTAAAAATGCATTAGCGAATGTTCTGGTATTTGATAATGTTCTTTATCTATCCTAATTCAAGCTCAGTAATTTTTTTTTCTCATTGCAAAATGACAGAAAAAAGCAAAGCGGGTCGTAAACTGAAGGGTGCCATTTCTCTTTTCCCCTTATCAGCACATACATTTGCTAAGGGTGTTAGAGACAAGTTAATCCTGACAACTTACGCAAGGTTAGTCACCGAATACACCCCAAGCGTCCCTCTACATCCTCGCCGAGAGTGGACGAGAACGAGAGTGGACGAGAACGAGAGTGTAGATTGTGGATGTCTCTCTTATGATTTCCCGTACCAATGTTTCTCGCCTTGTCTTCTACTCGACGACTCTCGGCGATGCGATGGTCTGGATTCAGATGTAGGTACACTAGGTCTAAGTATCTCGTCCTGTGAGAGATTTACCCAGCATTATTTTATCACACTCATATACCTACACGAAAATATTTTTCACTTTATTTTACTTTTTGACAATTTTCCTTTTTCTTCGCGATTCGCTGACGAATATTAATGCTTTTGACAGCTGTAATAGGTTGTCTGACGGTGGCTTCTGATATTTTGTTGTGAGGCGTGTTTTTGGTCAAAATGCCCGTAAAAAATACTTAAGAGAGTTTTTATTTTATTTTATTAACTGGCGGGCTTATTGCCAAAGAGCAATACCTATCTTCCAACCAACCAGAAACAGAGTGGTCTCACTACTCGAACTCTATTCGCAGTTCAGTTTTTAAATGTTAAACATTTTAATTACGTTATTCACAGAATAATGATTGTTATACGGAATACCTAACAATTTATCTTCAGTTAAAAAATGATTTCGTTATTTCCCGAAATTGGGATAGACGCCTAAAAAATTGCATTCGAAGAATTTTCATTTATCGATTTATCATGTTTGTTATTGTTTTTTTATCTGTTTAATTTTTTTAGAGATTCTATTAGATACGATTCGATATATTTACCAACATATAAATCTGCAACAATAAGAACTTATCGAAAGAAGCAAAATTGGCAGTACACAACGGAGTTCTGGTACCAACCCTTATGTATGGTAGTGAAACGTGGTGTTGGAAAAAGAAGGATGAAAGTAGACTGAATGCTATTGAAATGCGATCTCTCAGGCGAATGTGTGGTAAGACTTTGTATGATAGGTGTACAAATGTCGAAATTAGAGCAGAGTGCAAGGCTGAGATAAGCATTATCGACAAAATTAAGAAAGGGCTTTTACGGTGGTTTGGTCATGTGGAGCGAATGAGTGATGAAAGAACGGCTAAAAGAAGTTTAAATACAAGTGTGCCTGGATGTAGAAGCCGCGGAAGGCCGAGAAAGACATGGCATGACCAAGTACGTCAAGTACTTGAAAGTGGTCATGTGAAAAGTCGGAATAATCGGCGTATGTGCATGAGAAGATGTATGAATGTAGAGGAAGCAAAGGAAGTCTGTCAGGACAGAGTGGTGTGGCGTTCTACCCTACGGGGAAATGGCGTGATGGTTAGTTAGTTAGTTAGTTAATTAATCTGCGATAGGATTTATAAAATAAAACGAATGAAAATGAATTGTTTCCTTTCATTTGAAAAAACATTTCCACAGTACAAAAGGCGAAGTAAGTACTTCCCTTAAAAAGGGCAACGCTTTGTGCTTCGCACTTGGGCCGGAAAAGCGCCCATGAATAAGCGAATTATGAAGTTCTTCCCTTTTGATAATGCGTGTTTTATGCGGGAATAAGCGACTCGTCTCTGGTAGGTGTATGTAGGTACTCTTGTCTGTAACTACTCCAACCTGTTCACAGAAAAGGAATATCAACAAATAATAAGGAATTTAATTTAATTAAGTTTAACTGTCTAAGCTGCTCAGAGCTCTGACTGGGAATCACGGGCACACAGTAGACATACTACATACACACACACGTTCGTACATCTTCTGTCACCCTCACACACAGTCTCTTTCACACACATATCTCACACCTTATAATTCATTTAAAATATTGTCGGAGGATTGCGGTAATTTCAAATCAATAACTCGAAATATTACATACAACAATTTTTAGTCCGCTAATAAATCGTTCTGCGTTGACAGTTTTTTTTTCACCTCTCCAACCTCCAGAAGTTTGCTTGTGATTTTAAAAACGAATGGAATTTGTTTAAAAGAAAAATCGGTTCGACTATTCATCGTAATAAATTATTTTGACGCCGAATGATTAATTTATTCGACTAAGAATAATTATTTATCTAAAATTTTGAGTTATTGATTCGTAATTGCCGCAACCCCTTTCAATACCTCCGTGGCGGCGCGGGCGGTGCTAAAACATCCACCTACATTGCAATTAATTTGCTTAACAATATTTTAAGTATGAAATAACACAATATCAACAAAAGAAAAAAAAATATGCACATTATTTAACAAAAAGAAGAATTATTGATATCCCAACAGAGACAGAGAAACTCTGGGAACGAATGTGGGTTATCTAGGCGTTTACAGGGCTTATGACCTGTCATTGGCTGGGTTAAGTGGCCACTTGATGTACTACAACATTCCCCATTCAGCCCATCATCTGACAACCATATATGACAAATTTTTGAAACTACTATATATATATTGAATGTGTACAGAATCATCCACATTTGAGTTTGTTTATCGACTATTTTCAACATGTTTTTCTCTTTAGTGTTTTCATCTGTTGAGAAGATTGTTAAGCATTTTTTGGCAATCATTCTTTATACGCGCTGTTACATCATCGTTAATTTTTTTAAATACGGATCTTAAAAAAGTTTACATTACATATTTTGGATTGGTATATTCGAGCTTTTGCGGTGAAAAAAAAACTGAAATAAAAAATATTCTCAACAATTTCAGAAGGGGAAGTAGCTTAAAATCTTTTCTATCCCTTATTAAATAAGTGACAAAATATTAGATGCGTAATTATTTTATTTATATTTATTTCATAAATCCGTCCTCCTCGTCCGCCTCGTGGCATAGTGGTAGCGCATTTGGCTACCGTGCATGAGGTCGCGGGTTCGATTCCCGTAAGGGGGTCAACATGAAATATTTATTTACATATTTATTTTCATGTGTGATACCTTGGACTGGTTCTGAAGCGTAAGGCTGATCACCGTATCTTCACGTATTAAAATGATCAAGATACACTGCACTTGTGAACCAATGCAGTGCCCTATGCACCATTGGGTGTGGATAAGGGATAGTAGTAGTAGTTATTTTATTTTATTTTGTTAAGGAACAATAATTGACAATTGGATGTAAAATATAATTATAACATTATTCTAGGTTTTATTTTGACTGTAAAAAGGAAAATGATGAAAACGATCAGGCGTTTTACTCGTTTTAATTTCGTTAGCGTAAAAAAACATATAAGGAAAAAACATAAAGATTTTCCTTAAATCTTTTGATAACGTAACAAAATACGTTGTTTTTGTTTTTTCGCCGTAGTTAATATGTCGGATGTTGGAGGGAGGTACATATAATATATTCTGGGAATATACGCTCTTGCTTTACTCACCCTTATGTTATTTACGAAAGACATTTTTCTCCAAATCGAGTATACCACTTGAAACTCCTCCCCAAAATTACACTCCGCATTTCCCTTTTTGCTTTCGTTCATCGTACTCCTTTAGAGTTCTTCACAAAAGTAGCTACCTATTTGTAAATATGACGATCTTTGTAAATGGTATCTACGAAAATATTTTACGTTTTATGTACGTAATTAAGTTTCATATTATTACGGGTAGTACGGGTTTGATACAGGGTGTAACAAAACTCGATATACAAGCGGGAAACCAGTCAATCTATGATACATCATAATTTGGAGTAAATTTTGTAGATTTTTTTTATTGAAAAGTAGATTTTTTTTTTCATACATTTTCGCAAATTGTTTTCAAATATCTTTTATTTAGTCAAATTGATACTATTCATAAGAAAACAAAATAAAAAACCGCATTATATAAGGAATTCATCCTATTTTACTTAATCTGCGGTACTTCCGAAAGACTTATGCCCGCTGTATACGGGACAGTTTCTTGTTCAGAAAACTACACAGTTTCTTGTTCAGAAAACTGTGCAGTCTGTCAAACTTCTGTCACACTAAAAGACACACTAAATATGAGTATTTTTGAAACGCGATTGTAAGTTATTATCGTATGTTTGCTCTCAGGAAATTGTATATTTAGCTAATACTGTAAAATATGTTATTGGTTTTTTACGTATTTAAAAGCATACAATAAACCAATGTCTACTTAAACGTTTACATAAAAAAAACATTAACTGTCATGTCGCTTAAAATCTGACATAAGCACGCAGTTTTTTAAACAGTTTTCGTTGTATACGGGACCGTTTTCAGACTGCATAGAAAACTGCGCAGAAAAAAACTGTCCCGTATATAGCGGGCTTTAGGGAGAAAAAAAAAATTTTTTTTTTTACTCAGATTCAAGTCATATTACACATTCGACTCCAAATATAATGTAGATTCACCAGTTTTCGGGTTGTACCTAGAGTTTTGTTACACCATGTATTCATGTAATACATCAAAGATAATATGTCAAATATTGTCGTTATGGTTATTTTCCTTTTACTAATTTAAGCATCTACAACTGAGTTTATTTTATCTCCATATTAATTATTATTATTGATCTCTTGTTACCTTGCATTTTAAACAACAGAAACAACAAAGAAATCAAGACTGTTTATCCAAATTCCCTTCCAAACTTCTTTTCGTTCTGATATATAGATTACCTATAATTAAATGTATCATTCCTCCCTTTGCAGATTGTGACAGCCCCCGCCGTGGCTGGGCTGGCCATCGGTATCGGGGTCCCCATCCTGCTGTTCTACGTGTACGGGGTGGTGCCCGTGTCGCTGTGCTGGTCGGGGGGCTGCGGGGTGTCCACCAGCCCCAGGGGCGGAGTCCGCTTCGACTTCGACGAGGACGAACTCCCCGCCAGGAATCACGGTGAGATAATCTTTATTTTAATGTGAACCTGACTTGGGACATGACCTGACATGGAGTAGCAAAACTCCTAGTACAACCCGAAAACTGGTGAATCTACATTATATTTGGAGTCAAATGCGACTGTGCTTGGATGTAGAAATCGAGGAAGGCCAAGAAAGACATGGCATGATGAAGTAAGAGAAGTGCTTGAAAGTGGGCATGTAAGAAGTCGGAATAATCGACGTGCGTGGCATGAGAAGATGTATGAATGTGGAGGAAGCAAGAGAAGTGTGCCAGGACAGAGTGGTGTGGCGTTCTTAATGATCCTCTCTGCCTACCCCTTCGGGGAAATGGCGTGGTGTTTTAGTTAGTTAAGCCCCACTTTATATGGCGCAGTTTACTACACAGTTTCCTGTGCAGTCCTGAAAACGGTTCCCGTATAAAGCTAAAACTGCATGAAAAACTGTGTGCTAGTGTCAGATTTAAGCTGACATGACAGTCAATGTTTTTTATGTAAACGTTTAAATAGACATTGGTTTATTGTATGCTTTTTAAATACGTAAAAAAACATAACATATTTACATTATTAGTGAATATACAATTTCCTGAGAGCAAACATACGATAATAACATACAATTGCGTTTCAAAAATACACATATTTAGCGTGTCTTTTGACAGAAGTTTGACAGACTGCACAGTTTTCTGAACAATAAACTGTGTAGTTTTCTGAACAAGAAAATGTCTCATATAAAGTGGGCATTAGTTAGTTCAAATGTGTTATGACATGAATCTACCTTGAAAAAAAAATTTTTCATGTAAAAGTTTTCATAAGTACCGCAGATTTATTGAATTAATTTGACTAAATAAATGATATTTGATAACAATTTGCAAAAATTTTTCAAAAAAAATCAACTTACTCAATTTTCTCGAAAACTATGGGCCAAATAAAAAAAAAATTATTCAACAAAATCGACTCCAAATATGATCTAGATTCACTAGTCTCCCACTTGTACATCGAGTTTTGTTACATGGTGTATAGGGAGCGTGTACAATACAATAATGATGATGATGATAACAATAATGTAAAGTTACTGAGATACCGTATCCAACGAAAATCTGGATAAAGTTCAACTTTATATTTAGTTATAATTGTCTGCCTCGTGGTGTAATGGATAGCGCATTGGGCTTCCACTCATGAGGTTGCGGTTTCGATTCCCAATGGGGACAATATTTATTTATTTATTTATTTAAGTTATTTATAACATTGCAGAAAAAATCCAATTCATTCTAAATACAAATCATACTAAATACAATACAATAATAAATCATACATGAATAGATAGTTATGTTAGTATAATGATATAAAAAAATATAGAAAGAAAAATTAAAAGTTAGAAAGTGCTTTCCTAACGGAAGACCCACTGTCGTGAAATAAGTCGACATCCGAGGTGATGCGATTAAGTAACAAGATTGCTCTACCAACAGGCATAACCATTGGCAGGTTGGTTCTGCATATTGGCAGGTAAAACAATCGATGCTGTCTTTGTCGAAGATAGTTATCAAGTACGAACAGACCTACATCCATCAGAATTTCTGAGTTATGTATGCGACCACCAATCACCTGAAAGAAGTGAACACCCAATTGGACGTCCCTCCTCCTCCATAATGACTGATAGCCTAGCATCCCTAGTAAAAAGTCGGTTGGGAAGAGCCAAGGATAATATCCATATTCCTTTAGGTACAGATAGCGCAGAAATTTCTTCTGTACTCTCTCTACCATCAAAGAGTATCTAGCCTCATGAAGTATTTCATATGTGATCCCTTGAATAAAACTTAAAACTGATCATCTTGGTATACTAATGTGAAATATGTATAAATAAATCCCTGAATAAGTGAATCACCCTAATTTGGTTGTTATTTCCCAGACACGGGAAGTCCGAGCGGGCTGAACGCCAGCCCTGGTGGGGCGAGCGGCGGCGGGGGAGGGGGCGGGTCCCCGGGGGGCAGCGGGGGCCCGCGCAGCTTCTCCACCCCTCCCCCCATCCCTGAGCGGCTCAGCGGGCGCCATAGGTAATTCCTTAAACTTATCATTCCATATTATTATAATGTTAGTTTTGAAAGGGACCCAGCACTGTTATTACCAACGTATCTATATGTAGGTGTATCGCAGTTCTGCCCTCGAATGACTAAATCTATAACCTCAAAAAGTGAGTTTTTAGTAAATATAATAAAAAACATATTTCATATATATTATGACATATCTGGGTAAGTAGGATTGATTAAGCCATTTTACAAGACGCTGTAATCTTGGTTACAGCATTTAGTCATTCGAGGGTAGAGTTGTGATGCGTACCTAAAAGTGAACTTTGAAAAGCTGACTTTTTTGAGTTAGTGTTTAGAATTCAAGGTGCAATACTATTAAATATGACTTTTCATGCAATGTTATTAAATATGACAGAAAAAAAATTAACGATTTCTCTGAAGACCGTCGTTAGTTATAAGTCTACAAAATATAAATCAACAAAAAATAATTGAAGGCCTTAGCAACCAGATCACGTGGTAAACAAAGGCAAATTATTGTAAACAAATTGAAATTCCACATTGTAAATCCCGACTTGCTCAGAGACATGCACATTTTATTGCCCCCAGTTTGATTAATTCTTTTTTAACTGACAATAAAATGGCATTGTCAAATTTTCCTAATTTTTCATCTTTTAAAAAATTAACACAAAGTTGGATACTTATCAATCATTCTTACTATAAAGACCATAACAATAACATAATCTCCGTTATTTTTTATTTTATACTTATAATTATTTTCCCTTCTTCTTGTTCTTGTATAAATATATAAATATCTTGTATTTTTTTAAATTATTTTTTTTCTCTTTTGCCTCGTGCATACTGCTTAAAAGAGTGTGAACACATTCATATTGACTTTCACAGTATACCCACAAACAGGCTATGCCTTGTGGGATTTTTTGTTTTATTTTTTGTAATGTATATGCGTTTTTATTGTATTTCTTTGTAAACAAAAATTTCTCTTTTGAAAATAATTTTTTAAAAAAAGGACAGATTTTTTTATCTATTGAGTACTGCCAGTCCTGCGTTGACAATTTAAGTTTGTTCCTCCTTGGTGGTTCCTCAAGGCTTGTCTCCCATTCAGGATTACCTAATGTAATTTTACTTCCCAGGTTGGAGGTAACTGCTGATGTAGTGTCAGCACTGCGGCTTAGTCTCTCATCTGAAGCGGCGAGTTTATCAGAACCCATTCCACCTGATGATGCCTCAACCAGAGCGTTGGCAGGGTCTATTAGGGATTATAAGGTAATAATTCTAGTTACCATTAACTAGACATGATTTTTTTGTAAAAGTGTAATAATTTATAAATCAACGCTCTCTGAAAAATAGACCGTCCTCGCGCTTTTTACGAAATGTTTCATACGAGAGCTAATAAAAGAAAAACTAGCTCTTTTTGAGCAACTGTGACTCACAGCATCTTTTCCAAGTTCTCAAATTGTTTAGCTCATTACTTATTTGGATGAAAATAATCATTAGAACTGGTCACAAAATACTTTTTCAAATTGTAAAGACACTAAAGAACAAAGACACTTAAGAAGTCACAAGTGTATAATTTTATAAGAATATTTGAGCGTTGTTTTTTCTCCCTTTGGAAGTTGACAAAATTGATTTATACCCTATTAATGTTAAAGTAACGCTAATTTTTTTTTTTTTAATCCCAAAAGTACCCTATATACACAACATACATTTTTGTGTTTCAGCAAAACCAGTCAGAGACAGTTTCATATTCGGCTGTTGGAGAGGATGGCGCTTCAGAACGCGTTCGGTTCGACGATAATGTCTCCATCATCGGCCCCTCCAGCAACGCAGACTTCTTGCCAGATACTCTAGCCGACAAACACAGCATCTGCAGTTCCCGCTCATTTAGGAGTTTCGGAAAGAGCTCTATCACAGAAGAACTATCTGAAAGTTTAGACAAGTCTAGCATCGGCAGTGGGGCACGTAATATCATATTCGAGGAGAATTTAGACGACACCGAAGACAGCCACGATTCGCCAAAATCACATCGGAGCAACAGTCAATCTTCCCTTCCCGGAACAAAAAGAGTCATTTCTAAAATCCCTATCAAGTTGACGCATAAACATTTCACCTCTTTTGAAGAGGACGTCGTGAGTAAGACACCGCCTGAAATTGCCAAATATCTCGAAAGAACAGATAAAGTTGTAAATATAAGAACTAAGCAGAATAGATTAATTTACCCACCAGACAGAGTTGTCATATTAGCGGGATACATGGATGTTAATAGTGCTCAGAGTTCTGCTGAAACTCCATCAATAGACTCTCTAGATTCTCCCATTACTCCGGTCAATGAAGTTGAGATGAGAAAGCCACTAGCTACTAGTTGGCAGAAATCTCCCGACCACGATCCAGAGTCAGGACACGAAGTTCCTCGACGTCCTTTATCTAAAGTTGCCATGCTTAGAAATATATTCTTTCACGGAAGTTCGGTAATCGACGGAGAACCGTTAGAAGATGATCCGCTTAAACCGAGCATGAGCGAGACTTGTAGCCAGAATCCTGCCAAGGAAGACAATAATAAAACCGATGAAAGTGTTGCTATTGCTATAGAAGAGGCCATCGAACCGTAGACAGATAATTGTATTAAGTACAGTGTTTTGTGTACGCTCATCGGCTAATAAAACAACGAAGTCCTTTAACTACGTAGTTATCCAATATCAGACTGATAGTTAATTTCTTTATAAGAGAAGCATAAAATTGGTATTTATGAATAACTTTTGTATCTGACCTCCTTTGGTGTGTTGTTATACTTTGTTTTTATTTTATTATCACGAAATTTTCCGCATTTGATCTTTGTTTAATCTGTGTAATAGTTCTGGATGTTTATAGATGGATGTTGTCTGTACTAATGACCGAAAACTCTAATAAAAATAAAATATTATGTATCCAATAAATGTCTAAATGTTTAATCACTTTAACTGTAAATTTGGATTACTGTTTTGTTATGTTTAACATCCACTGTTGCTTATTTTCTGTTTGTATAGCGAGCTTAGTTCAGCTTCTTGGAAGCATCGAGCTATATATTCCTCAGGGAGGGAACTGTATTTAGAAGGTGATTCGCTGTAGAAAGCTGTTACCAACAAGTAGGATTGTCTATACATTACATGTGTATGGTTTTCTTATTTTGCCAAATTGATGTGCTCATTTTCCAATAAAAATTACGATGTGTGTCTTGTATTTTAGTATCTTTAAATTTCACAAGATGGACTTACATGTGTACATGATTATTGATGTTATTTATCACTCAATGACTAATATGAATCTTTAATTATGATAAGAATTTGATATGTTATGGAAGTGAAGTTTGGTTGAGCATTGTGAATGAAGGTGCGCGAACCTTAGCTTTGAATGTTAAGAGCGTTCATTGCATTTGTGATAATGTTTTATTCTGTGTATTTATGCTTAAAAACTTGTAACTTTTTTAAATGAGTCTATCGAATGATAAAATTACCCGATACATTGTATTATAATATTGAGATTCATTTGCAAATTATAGTATTGTCTCTAGTTGTTAAATAAATGTATTCAAACAAGTAACCTGTTTTATTTTCACACTTCTTGGATATATTATGTACAGTGCCCAAATCATGCCTGGATGTAGAAAAAGATAATGCAAGATTAAGTATAAGTGCTTGAAAGTGGTGCACATATGACTTGTCAAGTCAGAATAATCGACGTGTGTGCAATTTATTCCTCATGCGCGCACAGATGTATGAATATGGAGGAAGCAAACCGTCCCAGGACCCAGGACAGAATGGTGTTGCATTCTATCATCTTGACCTACCCCTTCGAGGAAATGTGTGAAATGTATGTAGTTACCATTAAAACATGAACCTCTGCGGCATTAATTTGCATTTTGATTAAAACAGATTTTTTTTAAACAAAAGACAAATAGGAAAAGACGAAAAAACAAGCAACATTATTAAATTTGGAACAATGCGTATTGTTTTAGGTAGGAACTTCTATTTAAATTTAAGCCAATCAAACACCCTTTAAAAATTCAAAATACATTGTAGACAACATAGGTATCCAAATTTAATTTTGCTTATTTAAACAACACTTTTGTCACATCATTGAACACATCGTTTTTATCCTTGGAGGAAGCACTAGCATAATAATATTTGTTATCTCATTTTATTTTATAATACGAGAATATACAGCATGAAGAATAAACCCAATACGTAGGAACTTTTTAACTGGCTTTTTGTTGCTAGATTATATTATATGTTTTTTAGTTATGGAAACACTAAATGAAATGCAGTGTTAAAACCTCACCAGCAATTTCCTTTCACTTTTGCTTATTCAAGCAATTATTGAAATGAAACATAATTCATCCATTGAAAATAATTTAACTACACAAATTAATGCTGACTAAAAATTACATTGTATTTCTTATTAAACGAAAAGTGGAAATTCATTAATCATCTTTTATCATTTACACATTTAGAAATAGTCTTTACGCAGTAAGTGGAAAGACTAATATCGCTTGCAAAAGTAAAATAATCATAAATATTTTTACCACAAAATAGCTGACAGTACTGGGTGACAGATATAAAATATTTACAAGATGGCTTCCTTTGTTCAGACATTGGGGGCCAGGTGATATAGTTTTAGAAAACATTCGACTATAGGTCAAATCGGATCTTTTGTAGAGTGTACATATTTTCATTATGATCATTTGCAATTAGTCAGCATAAATGGAAGTGCACAAGAGATCACACGAGTCCAAAATGCCTAGCATCAGGAAGTACAGACGTGATACAAGTGAAGTCAGCTGTTGTTTAAAATATGTTATATTTGGATTTAATGTCTTGTTTTGGGTAAATACATTACTATTTATACAGAGCTTTAAGATACGCTTTACTTTATTTGTTAAATTTTCTTTCCTCTTATGTTTTTTCGGCCTAATATTCTCGGTCAATGTTATCCTGCCCAAATGTCATTCAGTAAACAAATGGATCTATCGATCTACATCTCTTATTTTTTACTGAATTGCACAGAATTGCTTTATTTTGTATTAACTATTTAGTATTTATCGTATCTTTATCGTTTTGTATTAAGTTTATATCCGACAAAGCCATAATCATAAAGCATTCACTTGTCATACATTTACTTGCCTATTCATTAACTATTATTTATTTTTCAGTACGTACATATTCTACGTTTGTTATCAGTTCAAATAATATAACACTTTTCGATATAAATGATGAATGGTTTTTCCGTAAAATATACAGAGAAAACAAAAAAAAAAACACCTTGATTGCAGTCGGACCTTGTAACATTTTTTATTCTTAGGTTTCCTGAGTTCGTGTTCATTTATTCGATTTAACGCTTTTTTAATGTGTTTTAATTTATGGTTTATATTAACATAAATACCACTTATCTAATTAACTGCTTATTACCTTGTAAAACTTGATTTAAAATTGAACGGGATTTATGCTATGTGGAACTATGTAAATATTACCAAAGTGTACTGCCTACCTTGATAGAATAAGCCTCATTTTATCAGAGATATATTAAGTTAAAAGACAACTATATCTATCTTCCACTATGTAATACATTTAAATCTGTTTCCCTCTAACAAGAAATTGAGACAATTGTCTAAATCTGGACATGACAAGGGACGGAAGAAAATAGCTTATCTATGCAAATTAATATCGTTACACTTTATATGTACCATGTTGTTTATGCAATATGCAGAACAATTTGCAAAAGGAATCGGCTATATAGATTTTATTCGAAATAGTAACGCATTCCTTACCGTGAGTGTTCTGCGAATATTGTGAATTTCTCGTCGCATGTGTCAGGTCCGATTAAAAGAAAACTGTTTATTTTCTTCATCACATAAATCTTAAACTATCTTTTTCTTTTGTTTAATTTACCTAATAATTTATTTTCACAAGACTGAAAACTTTTCTTTTGCTTACATTTTTCTCCCTAATCCAAATCCTGATCTTCGTGTCCGTTGCGTGGGGTAGAGGATAGCGCATTGGCCAACCAAGACTGTGGTAACTTATGCAGTTTTTCATGTTGTTATTTTAGTTGCTGGGACTCTGTATTCTTGCTGTGGGCGGATGGGCTTGGAGTGAAAAGGACACTTTCAATAACCTCTCCCGTCTTACCAACATAGCACTTGATCCGGCCTTTATTCTAATATGTGTCGGTAAGCATCGAATGTCTACAAAAATCCTCTAAACGTCAATATCATGTATTGTCATGAAACATAACGAAAAAACCTAACAACATCACATTTGTGCAAATTTACAAAATATAGCATTTTTCCATAATGATAAATCTACTACTACTTTCCCTTATCCGCACCCAATGGTGCATAGTGCACTGCATTTGATAAATCTGTAGTTTATTTGAGAAAAAAAACTAAAATTGTGTTATATCCAACACAAATAAAAATTCAAAAGTCAAAATGCCATTCCCAAATATTACTTCGTAAAAATAGATGTGTTATAAGTTTTTATAACGTAGTGTAATAATATATAAAATAAAAAATGTTCTTAACTCACGCCAATGCTTTATTTAGGTAATTAGAAAGTACTTATATTAAGTATTTCCGTTTTCAATGGCACAATGCATATATAGAAACATTTTCATCATCCTCATAATATTTAGGTGTAATATGCAATAAGCTAAACAGTTGTGGAATTTATGACATTAAGAAAAAATATTTAAATCAATACAATTTTACTGTGAGAAATATGGAATTTATGTGCCTAATTCCAAGAAGAATAAAATATTTTTGTTATTTTATATCGTAAAAATATAGCAAGTATTGTATATCAAGTGTTTTTTTATAAAGTTCACTAAACATTACTCTCATAATATATTGCCTTGATGGAATGACAGATAAATTAAATGTCAATGTTTGCATTTAAGTGGTACTTTTGAATACTCGCTAAACAAATATTTGATATTGATACCAACCATCTGTTGTCAATTGTGAATTGATTAGTAGAGGATCCAGATATTAAATAATTACTTTTTTACTGGTGAAAAAAAAAAATATTTACACTAAAACCAAATATTTTAATTTAGGAGCTACTTTCAAATATCGTAAGATGTCATTTCCTATAAATTAAGAACCAAGTTGTGTAGAATGGGGTTGGAAAGAATTTCAGATATGTAATTTGCAACTGACATGATACCACAATCTAATATATCGGAACAAAATATTTACTAGATTTCTACTGCATTAATTTAAATAAAAGGCGAGTAAGTGATTAGTTTCGGCAGGATTCAAATGTGATTATGTATAAGAGTTTAGACGTTGTTTTGGCCCAAATAATATTAAAAACTTAGAGGTAGGCCCTGATTAAAACTTGAGTAATCGTTTTGCAAAACTCACAATAGGCTCTCGTAGGGATGAAGCCTCTGATGAAAATTATATTGGACCAATATTAAAAGAAATGGTTTTATGTTCTCTTTTTAATTTGTCAATTTGATTAAAATGGTAAATGACACAAATGAAATATGTTTTAGGTACAATGACCTTTATCATCGGTTTCACCGGGTGTGTCGGGGCATTACGAGAGAACACATTCCTGTTAGCTTGTGTAAGTCGTTTTATTGTATTATATTTTCAAATAACTGTTACGCTTGTTTTAGTGTACTAATATTTATATTTTACATTTACAGTATGCGATTTTCCTGGCGTTACTTCTCCTATCAGAAATGACTGCCGGAATTTTGGGATTCGTTTTCAAAGACTGGGTAAGATTCAATTCAGCAGAACATACATATATTTTAAAACAAAGTTACAAAGTTATAATACATGCATGGTTTTAATAGCCTATTCGAACATCTTCAAAGCCAACCGTACTTGTGAATTATTGTTTAATTTGCATTCTATTTATAATTTATGAATTATATTGTTTTAATTTCAACATTTGAAAGGTTGTACGATATCTAAATCAATATTTTCGACTTATAAGCTTTTTATGAAAAAGATGCCTGAATTTACAGTGTAAATTGATATTTCAGATAAAACAACAAGCTACAAATGGTTTCCAAGCGTTCATCACACATTATCGAGAAGATCCTGACCAGCAAAATCTAATTGATTGGATTCAAGAAGATTGGGTAAGTTTTTGATATGTTATTCTTGTCTTTTGTTTGATATTTGATAACTCTTTATTATAAGCCTTTTGAAAATTTTGTGAGCTCTTCATATTTCCGGATTGAAAATCACCTCTGTCTTTGTTGAGATTTTCTAATAATGTCTATGAAGTTTGTTTTTTTTTTTTTTTAATAAATATGGCGTTGCATTAATATGAAGTTTGTTAGTTTCTATATTATTTGAAGCTTGGCATGACATCTATTAGCTTATTAAGATCTGGTATCGGATTACAACAAGGCTGTGCGTGAGAAAATGACAATTTTGGCCATGAAAAAAATGTGGTCTTTAAAATCTGTGAAGACTTACACATATTATATAGTTTTTTTTGTTGGACCAATGAATAACATCAAAAAAATATTGCAAGTGTTCTCCGCTTCTAGACATTTTTCACCATTTTCTCTCTCAGCCAAAATTTAGGTTGTCTCATTTACCCTTTATAGAACTGGACCATTTTTTAGCATTTTAATGAAAACTTTATTAAAGTCGATTAATATCCGTCTATGGTGAGCTACGTTGAGCGCCGGGAGGTGGTGGCAAATATAAGTGACACACATTTATTTTACTGTGACAACTCCCGACTCCCTCTACTGGTTTAAATTTGACCCAGAGTGGCATTTAAATTGATCACTTTCTTTCATTTTATATCCCTACAGAGATGAGGTAGAATTTTTTCAAATTCAGGAATATGGAATTCAGGAATAGGAAATTCTACCTCATCTCTGTAGGGATATAAAATGAAATATATACCTACTCCCGTCTTGGGATAAAATCCAGATTTGTGTACAAGTATTTGAACACGCCCATAATTTTGATCACTTTCTGTTGACTTAACGAAACAAGTGCATAGAGATCATTTTAGATTTAAAAATAAAAATTAGTAGAGATATATTTACCCATATTGAAAGTAGCTCATATATTTTCTACAAAAGTATAAAAGGTTGATAATCGGACGGCAGAAACTGTTAGGTACAAAAGAAAATAATACAATTTTGTCCCCAGTTACAATGTTGCGGCATCGAGGGCCCCCGTGACTGGGACCGGAACGCCTACTTCAACTGCTCCTCTCAGTCCGTGGGGTCCCGGGAGGCGTGCGGGGTGCCCTTCAGCTGCTGCCGGAGGAGGGAAGCCGTCAGGAATAAGCAGTGCGGATACGATGTTCGCCGACCCACATTTGTAAGCCAAACTAACAAATAACATCATTCTATTTTGCTAATTATGACAATATACATACTATTTTCTTGTGTTTTTACAGTATTGTGTAGACTATGCAGAGAACATTATATTCTAAGCATCGAGAGGCACACATGGAAGTCTTTATGTTGTCAAACTTTTAAAAAATTACTTATTATTTAAAGTGCAGATTTTTCTAAAAAACTTTGCTTGACTTCATTTCTTGAATAAATTGTAATAAATGTACTTGTTCACAATCATTATTATTTGATTGATGTATTTGGCGGGTTAGGTCAATCTTCCATCTAAATTCAACAAGTATTCATAATTTTTTTCCATCGAAATGATGATGTTAAAAATATTAATATACATACCTATATTTTTTCACCGTTGATCCTAGAACATAGTTCATTCCCTAATGGTTTGGTTTGATTAGCCTGCGGACAGGAATATATACGAGCGGGGCTGCCTGAGAGCGGGCTCCGAGTGGCTAGAGACCAACCTGCTCAATGTGGCCGTAGTGGCCATGTCTCTAGTCCTGCTAAAGGTGACCGACGCTTGACAGTAAAGCCGCATGGAAGCACTCTTTATTACGTTACTTATGTCATTGTTTAGTTCATTTCCGTTGCATATGCTTCGCTATTGTAGTATTTCATCCTTATTTTTAGGCGATATAGTTTTATAAAATTGCTTTTAGAAACTAGTTCTACTCATTGTTAGCTGTTTTCAGAAACTCTCCGATAAAACCCTTTGAAGGCATTTTATGATGAAATTATTAATTGTACTATTGCAGAATTTTTTTTTACCTACCCAAATATTGTGTTTTTTCATTCATCGTGATGTTTATCATAAAATGCATTCAAAGCAACTATTAATCTGAAAATGGCTGTGATATGGATGTTTTAAATCATCATTTTGCATAATTTTTAAATATTCCTACACATTTTTAGTGTAATTTTTTTTACTAGGCTCTTGCTTCTGTTTGTACTTATCAAGTAGATTTTTTTTTTATTACTACAATTGAAAGATTATCATGAACCTTCATTCTTACTTTACTTTTTGTTGCAAAATTTTAAAGTAATTTCTCAATCTTCAGATATGGTTTTTCAATATTGACCAAGATAATATTGAAACTTTTGCCTTCTTATTTATTATTTTCTTTTGTTTTATGTTTTTGTTTATGTTTTGTTATTATTTTTCCCGCTTTAGACATTAGACGTGGCCAAAATAATTTATGAAAAGGGATGTATTGAGGGCGGCCGAAGAATGGTTTGACCGTAATTTATTGATCGTGGCGTCGGGAGCCGTTTGCACTGCATTTGCTCAGGTATAATACTTACTTTAGATGTGACTAATAATTGTAAAATATTAACTATTCTTCAAATCACATAAATTATACATAGGCCAAAACATAAGATTTTTATTAATGTATAATTTATTTGCTATTTAAAAATTACTTTGGTAGTGACTTATTGTAATTAATATCAACACCTTAAATCATTTATAATTTTTCATGCTTGAGTGAATCACCCAAAAGAATACAGTTCACACGTTAGCCTACTTTTTCACTTTTATTTTATTAGTGCATGGCGCATGTCAAAATTTTATGTTTTAAACAGCTTTAATTACTTTGAGGTGACGAAGGAGCATTCTACTCTCGAATCTGGCTACAAATCCTAAGAGAGGATTGTAAATTCTACTGCCCTTTTATTGACCTTTGCGATTAATGCATTTTACTTTTGCTGCTTACTACTCCCACCGCTGGTGGAATTAAGCCGTGAAATGTGCAATTGTTTTCTAATAAAATGTGTGAATCCTAGGTGTTGGGGATATGTTTCGCGCAGAACTTGCGCGCCGACATCTTCGCACAGAAGGCCAAGTGGCACTGACAGTTGCCCGCTCCCGCGGCCGTGTGAAGGCCGCACGCCGCGCGCACCGCGCCCCGCGGCCCCCGCCTGCTTCGGGCCTCCAGGGACAACTCTTATGACGGGCTCTACTCGGAAACATTCTACGCCTTCCCTGACGAGAGCAACTCTATCTTCGCGTGAATAAACTATTTAGAAATTCATCTGGCATAGCAAGAACAAAGAGGTTTTAGAATTTATCCAACTGTGTAATAGTACTGTTCATATAGTGAAAAAGCGCAAATTTCTATAATTTATTTTAGTTGTCCTGAAAAGAAATTTAATATGGTAATGAAAATACTAACAGCAACATTTCCAAGAGATACTTGTGTTTGTACATCCCTTAAAAGTTTGGCAACTCAAAACCGAATATGCCGTAAATAATTATTTATTTAAAATATTTTTTCTTTAGTAATTTTTTTTTTCAGTTTTTGCTATTTTATAGTTTTTTTTTTTTTAGCAAATTGCTATTTTTCATGTAATGATTAATTCTCTTTATTACTGCCAACTTTTGTTGTGATGTGCAACATGCGTATTTGAAAGTAATCAGTAATTTGATGAGTCTAAACTTCTAAACTAGAGAAACATTAATTTGGTGATGAGGAAAATGTTCAATTTTACTTACATTTTAAAACATTAAACAAATTATTATACTAATGAATTGTATAAGGAGCTCGTAATAAGAAGAAAACTGGTGTTGTGCAAGACTAACTGGTGTTTAAAGTGCGCGTTGTCGTGGGAGCGACTTATCTTAACAGATAAGTAAAAACATTGTATATTTCGTATAATTTTTTTTACAAATAATAAGTGTAAAAAAAACATGTTATTCCATTAGGTAAGGCGTATGGTCACTGCCAAATAGGTAATGTCTCCAATTTTTAATAATCGTGGATAGTTGTAATCAATACGGATCAAAGAAAATCTTTTGAAATTATATCTGATAAGTCTGCCAAAACCGCAGATCTGTTAATATAGTTCCATCATTACAATATAAGTATAGATTTTATTATTCTAATACGGTGTATTACTCTTAACTGTATATTGTTAAATGCAATTGTTCCATATTTGTAGTGATGTTAGCTAACTATACAGGCAGCTTTCGTCGGAAAAAATATTCATTATATTTTTGGTGTAGATCTGATTTATATTTTTAATGTAAAATGTAGTCACTTAGATTATCAATGAGATATCCGGCGCTGGATGAGATTATTCTGAAGCATTATGGAACTGAAAGTAGAAGGGAAAGAAAATAATTCATTCCAAAACTGTCTCCGTGTACTGATCATAGTTCTCATTAAGGTTGACAGATTTCCTCTCATTTTGTATTTTTACTTGGGATTTGTCAAAATATATCCGTACTTTATTAATGTAAGACTCTGCTATCACTGTGAATCTCAAGCTTAAAAGTATTATTTTTCTAATATTTATATGGATTCTGACTTCTGTTGTTAATTTTTTTTATACTAGATTTTATGCTGTTTAATCTGTTTTTCATATTGAATAATAAATTAACCGATTTTATTTATTTGTGGTGAAAGGAATAATGTACTAAATCGTCTGCAGTTTGATGAAACCTTTTATGTGTCAATCACAAAATTTTACAAGAAGCGTATAAGATCTAAAATATTCCTTGACAAAAATATTTATCTCTGTTATTGAAGAAAAATTAAATCATTGTTAAATATACTTTACATCATAAGTTCTGTGCGCCACTTGTAAAATTTTGTGTTTGCATTGAACTGGCGACGTTTATAAAGATTATATTAAAAATTAAAACATTTTTATGCAGCTTTTGCCAATTATGTAATAATCATTATCGTAATTCACTAGATATTTATACTTATGTATTTAAAGCCGTACTGTGGAATTTGATAGATACATATCTTTTAATTAATTATCACTCGATCAGTTATCGATTTAAAATGTAGCATCGATTATCCAAGTTTAAAATTTCAAAATATTGTAGAAAATCTTCAATATACCTACATTTTAGATAGGAAGTTAGACCAACATTTTTAATATAAATCCGCATTAAATTCTTCAGCTGATTTTGTAGAAATCATGTTAACAGATTGAATGCCAAAATGTATTAAATACTTATCGATTATTTTATTTCTTGAGTAAGCTCAAATCATACAGTTTAAGAAAATCACAACTCTCTAATACTTATGTACATACCTAACTTTACGTATGCTTTTTTTGAAATTGTACAAAATAATATGAACAGCTTTAAGTTTTTTATAATACGAGTCTCTGAGCGCTAGCGGAACTTAAAT
The DNA here is from genome assembly GCA_022494985.1 of Micrasema minimum. Lineage (NCBI taxonomy): Eukaryota > Metazoa > Arthropoda > Insecta > Trichoptera > Brachycentridae > Micrasema > Micrasema minimum. Next base: position 139,158 of record JAGVSP010000439.1, on the reverse strand, counting down.
GATATTTCAATATTTTTCTAGAACGAATTTGAAATATTTGTTTAAGGAAAGCGCGGCTATAAATGATTATATCATTGCCCCAACTATACTTTTGTTATTTAACTTTTTTTAAAAGAGATATAAATATGTAGGTGGTAACCGCTAGAGTTCCTTTGTCCTTCAGCACATCATAATATGACATTTAATCTCCTAACAGCTTTACAAATGTTTTTTTAATGTTTTCATCAACGGGTACTGTATATTGTACAATATTTACTAGTATACCTGCATGCAAACACACCTGTGAATTTATTGATTGTTAATGCTTCATATATCTGTACATCTTTATATTTATTATAGATAATGAAAGACGTTGACTGCATTTTTACAAACATTTTAAAGTAATTTGAGAATGTTATATTTTACTGTGGATATTTTCCAGTAATTATATTTTTACGAGGTAACGACTCAAGCGATGCAAGAAGCATGCAATATTTTATAATTATATAAATCCCCTGATTTGTATTTCGCTTCAATGCTCAAATGTATTATTATTTTAATGTTTACTAACAAAATTGTCTCTGTATTTAATGTGTGTATTATTAATATAAATTATAAAAGATCTCTTAACGGAATCAAATAAAATATTCTTTATATTCACTTGTTTCAATGAAAATATTCACACAATTGAACGGACCTTATATTCTATTCGTATCTCTTTCTCTCTTGAACTTCGTGGCTTCTACGAAACAATATTTTATTCATGGAAACGTGTAGAAGTCATCGTATAGTTGTACCGATATAAGAATCCCAGTATGACATTTGGGCAAATTGTTTTAAAATAATCTAAGCAATTCAATACTTCATAGATATTACCGTTTATGCGAGTTTTACACAATTTTTATGTGAGTGTTAATGTGGCAACACCATGGTAAACTCTACGCAAGAAATGGTTAAAACGAAGATAATACATATATGGTGTGTGCAATAAGTAAAACTCTTTTTGCATTTTAAATTATTTATTTGTGAAATGGTACAAAATATATAAATATGCTTAAAAGTAAAATAAAAAATGAATACTGAATCAATAAAAAAAGTATTCTTTATGTTACAAACAATATTCTCATACACGCAACATGAGATAACAAAATTATACTAAAGAATGGTGCATTCGATTAAAGCTAAGTTCACATTGATGTCTTTAGAAGCATTTGTAAGAAACTGCTGTAAATAAGGTGAACCCTGAAAAGAAAAAATAACTTTTTTAGTTAAAACGTTTTATCTGAAGAGGACATTAATTTATACAAGGAAATAAATATTATGTACCAAAAAAACCTGTTGTTCTCTTATGTTAAAATCAAAAAACTATTTTTTTGGTTCTACGTGATTTTATTATCAAGTTAGTGACAATTGTTTCGCCTTGTAAGGGCATTATCAAACTGTGGCGTTGAAACATTAACATCTTATTTTATACAATATTGGCTTATTAGTTACAGTTTTTAAGAATAGGGAAAAGAACATCTGTGGATTTTTACTAAATTCCTGATTTCAATTGGTCTTTAATCTCTCTTTTTGGGTGAATTTTATTGCTTTACCTACCTACTCACTAGTCAAGGAATTTGCTAATTCAAAGATGTTATTTTATATATATAGGTACATATTATTCATTATTTTATTCACCTATAATATAAAATAACATCTGTGAATTAGCTAAATTCTTTGACTAGTGAGTAGGTAAAGCAATAAAATTTCACCCAAAAAGAGATTAAAGACCAACTGAAATCAGGAATTTAGTAAAAATCCACAGATGTTCCTCTCCCTATTCTTAAAAACTAAATAAAATAAGATGTAAATGTTTCAACGCCACAGTTTGATAATGCCCTTACAAGGCGAAACAATTGTCACTAACTTGATAATAAAATCACGTAGAACTAAAAAAAATGTTTTTTTGATTTTAACATAAGATATCATGGAGTTCTACAAAATAAATGCCATATCAATCAACAACGGTTGTTCTCTCTACCGGGTAGAGTAAAATGTACATGTGTGTCGAGCCCTGTTATATTGATGTTAGGAAATCAACTGACCAACAATAATTATTATATAGTCCCATTTTATAATGAGGGAATCCACTGTTTTCTAAAGTAATTTTTTTCTATAAACTTACTTACTATTTAACTAAACAAAAAAAATATATTTAATATTTTTTTATAAGTTATTGATGAAGATACGATTTTTTAAAGTTGCACATTTCAAATACCGCGCCAAATTACTACTATGTACTAAGTGCGTCATTTTTGCAGGAGTGACGTCATAAAACGGGTTGTTTAAGGCCATGGTATTTCTCCAGCCAGTAACAAAACTGTCAAAAATCTATGCAAACTGACGCGGGAAGCACAGATAAAATATACCGTCGACTCAACTGTCATATACTGTTAACAGCTGTTCTAGGGAGACTGAATGGCGGCCATCTTTTTGCAATAGAAGCTTGTATGATCTACGTATTCCATATTAAAAATGCATGGAACGCGGCTACGGGGGTTTAAAAACGGAAACCGGAAACACTACACTTAGATACAAGGAGTGACGTCATTGCTTAAGATTTTGAAATGAATGCTATTTTCAACATTTTTTATTAATTTTTGCATGCGTTTTTGGGATATTTCATCCCACTTCAAATTTTTTAATTTCGCGTCTACACGAAAGCATTTTTAAAATTCAATTCCGTGTAGCAGTGGATTTCCTCATTGAGAATTTTTATGTTACTCACTTTCCACTGGTAACTGGTGTCTAGGAGGTTGATGATGTAGCGAGGGCACATCTCGGGGTGCATGACCCGTGCGTGGAACAGCAGTCCCTGGCACAGGGCGTACACAAGCTCAGGGAGGGGCCACTTCTCCGGTAACAGTTTGTGTTCGTACATTCTACTGCAGAGAATCTACAAAAGAAAAGCAATAATCAATAAACCAACCAAATACACAATAAAAATAACTTTTGGTTGTCTGTAAAGTCGGTTCACATACGATAATTTTACGTGATAATGTCATAAGAAAACATTGATGAAAAATAGCATACTTTTATGAATTGAATTGAATTATTATTACTGAATTATCATTATTTTGTATAATACAAAGCAGGAGTTACTTGAAAATTACAATTTTTTTCCATAAATTATCATTTTTTTTGCATTCGTTAATTTCACTTTCACTTTGTAGCTTGCGAGCTGCTGCTGTCTCCCTTCTATCGCTTGTTCCGCGCTCTCGCTTGCGCACTCAGCTCAGGTGGAACGTGACAATGAGTCATGCTTTTTCGTGTGTGCAGCCGGCGTTCATCGATTTATTAGACGTTATCACGTCAAAAGATAATAATGATTAGAGTAGATAAAACTGTAGGTAAATGTAGTAAATAAATCGGAACCTTCAGGCTGATTTATTATGATCGGAAATCAATCAATCAAATCAAATCATAGGACATTAAAACACGTGCCTACAAAGAAAGAAAGGTAAGTCTATGCAAAAGTGCATAGACTTATATTGGATTAGGAGAACAAGCTATACTCTCTCTCCATTCTAAAAACAAATGACTTACAGGAATACACAAAATAAACTTACGTGCAAAATTGAGGTAATGGTCGCCAGAGAGAAAGAAAGGTTTGGTTTGAACCAGAAAGCCGCCCCGGCGAGGAATCCCGCAGGAAGAGCGTGTTCAGCAGCATCCTTCTTTTGGCGGCGACATAATATGCATGTCACCAACTAAAAAATATTACAGTTCTTAAAGTATACTACAAGCTAGGCTTATCAGACAGTCCAAATTTATGTGGGCAATCTGTATTTTCAAAGGTCAGACGGTGAAAAACAAAGTTCCGTAAAATCAAAAGTATCCACATATTTGGTGGTATGCCACAAACTCTCTGGGCTGAGAGTACAAGTCGATATTTTCATGATTTCAGCTATGTTCAAGTTTTTAGAGTTTGACAATTAAATATTGTAGAATTTAAGTTTTGTAGAATTTGAAATAGCGAAAATATAATGAAAATAAATGTCTTCAAACACACTACTTATCTGTATCATATGAATTCAGTACACAAGTTTGATATTTACCCGATAGATTCCAATGTATCCTCCCAAGAAGAAACCAAGATTAAACTGTTGTTCGTCTCGTAATGCTCTTTAAAGCTTTCATTGGCGATGCTAACCTTGGAACTACCGTCCTCAGCATGGACATTGCACAACCGAGACCAAACATTGAAATTGTTCCCTGAAAAATAATAAAATATTTAGTTTAATGTTACTCAGAAGTACACGGAATAAATTAAGTTTTTACTTATACTTTGGAAAATGTGATTTGAGATGTTTTTTGTTACAAACATAACATTGGTGTACCTTTCGTGAAAATGTTATGAATCCAGATCTCTATGCATATATCTAACTGTTCAGTTACACAGATTGTTTTTTATTTAAATGGAAAAGTATTAAAGTGAAAAATCATTTTATAATTTACATACTTCATTTCCGATTTCATTCATGTAAGCAAAGTGAACATTGATTTGAGTTCTTTCTTTGGTACAAAATTCTCCCTAAGAATAATGAATAAGTTATCAATATGTTTAAATATCCAATACACATGTATAGTTATGCCTTTCGATAGATATTAAACTTGGACTTAAATATTTAAAGTCAACTCATCGGTAATACTTAATAATATATTTGTTGCTAGGACATCATTCTAGATAATATAAAATACTAGGTATATTATTCTGAGACATTGGAAAGACGGATAGTAAATAAATAATTTATTGTAAAGTAATCAAAACTAGGCAAGGACAAAAATCATGTAGCATAAGATCGCCATTATTGTCATGTTTATCTTATAATGCAAGGTAGAAAATACAATAAATTCCATTTAATTTTATTTCAACCTTGGTATACGCTCGATAAGTAATGTCAACATGTAAGGATGCGTATTGTAGTTATTCGAAAGAAACTGAATACGCACTTGAACCATTGCAAATATTATTCATACGTGCATCTTCATGTGAGAAAAAATAGTAGTTAAAATATAATAATTTTTTAATCGGTTGCCTATTTACCTATTTAGATTTTTGTGAAATAATGTTAGAGTACTGATTAAACAATCGATATTTGATATTAAATGCCGAACTGGTCTATTTCTATTATTGACAAAGGGTTATTGGGAGTTTTTTTTTCAAGCTTTCCAAAACTAATATTTTTGCTAACCAATTTATGACCATTAATAAATAATTTCAGTGCAACCATCATGGAATAGAACACTTAACAGGTAGAAATATCCCTGCTGAATACTTACGCAAAACAAAGTCAAATATTTTTCAAAATGTAAGAAAAATGTTGAGTAAAAATTTCAAGTATTTTACCTTTAAAATGTAATCCCTACACTCTCCGGAGGGGGACAGTATAATGATCCCTTGTTACCAGAATTTCCTATGTATCCATTATTTGATTGCTGATTATTCACTGTCGGCGGAGTAAAGAACCTAAAAAATGGAGAAAATATATTGAATTATTGGAGAATCAAGAAAAAAGTAAGCACCCAGTTTTATTGACTGACAAAAAGTTTCATTTGTGATACCTAGACTGGCGCTGAAGCGTAAGACTGATCATCTTACCTTCATGTTTTTTTTTTACTTACTGTAGAACCTTATGACAAAACTTGTATTAGTTTTATAAGGACTATTGTAAAATTATTTTCTTTGAATAAATAAATAAAAATTAAACAAATGATCAAGACTCGCTGCACTTGTGTATCAATGCAGTGCCTTATGCACCATTGTATTTTTTATGTAGTAGTAGTAGTAGCATTGATTGTCAAGAGAAAAAATTCAATCTGCGCTGTGACACATGCGCAAAACTATGTTACTATGTTACAAAAATTTTAAAAAATTAATGTAGGTACCTTTGATAACCGATCAATAATTAATAAAACCATTTACCACAACAGTGACATCTTGTGTCCTTTTTCAAGTTGTTGTCTCATGAGGTAAAACAGTAAGGAACTTCCGGACATAAACAGGAGAGTTTCCCGGAGAGCTGTCCTCTTTAGTAGTCCTTTGTACTCGAGTGTCCTAACCCAATATTCCAAAACCTTAAAAAAGTTACAAGATAAACACACATACAGATTCTTCCTGTTGCTACCACACAATCAAAAGTAAATTTAGATATAATTGTTCTTTTTCTGTTTCTATAAACTAAAACTCACCAAGTTAAAGAATGTGTCTACTATGAGATATCTACGATGAGGTGGCTCACAGAAGATTCCAGCTCCACCGACAAAGGAAGGAAGAAACACGGTGGAATAGTAATGGAATTTACTAAATAGGAATTTTCTGAAACAAAGAATATTTATTAAATATTTTATGAGAGCAAAATTAATTTGTAATATTGTAGAACAATGAATGGATGATTTCAAATATTTTGAACTCAATAAAATGAGTAGGTACCTAGTATTTTCTGAACTTAGGCCAAAAGTAATAGTAGTGAAATGAACCTAAGTCGAGATTAGAATATGTGCAATGCTTAGAAAATAGAATGGGGTTCTTTCCGATTTTTTATTTTTTACTTCAAAAAATTGATTGAAAAATTACAATATCAAGGGAAATTTTTTTTTTTTTATTTTTACGATGTCATATGAATTTTCTAGCGCTTTTTCAAATCGCTCGCAAAATCCTCCATTTGGCGCGCATGCGGTGTGACGTCACAGCAATATAGGCGCTTACTACGGAATGAATTTCACGTCTTTCACGGTGGACGGGTATGACATCATTAGCCAATAACGGGCGTTAAAAATCATTCGTATTTTCGTGTTTTTAAAACATAAATTTATTAATAAAAACTAAATTTTTGAGTATTGTGTTTTAATCGTTGGAATTGTAAAAATATACTTTAAATATTTATAACGTTTTTAAATATATCCATGTTATCTGGAAGACCCCCATTCTAATTCCATGTCCAGAACTAAACTTATATATGTCCAGAACTATACTTATATACAAATCACATTTTGGTTCAGCTAAGTATACCTGTGTGAAGAAAAAATATTATTAAAAAAATTGCCTAATTAAAAACCGACGAGATAAAAAATAACTTATGGTGGGGGGGGATTACTATTTTTTAATTATTTATTTAGTTTTTCTAGTGACTTTTTTTTCTCGCATTTGTACGGACATTAGCTTGAAATAATATTATTATCGAGAAAAAACACATAAAGGTAGATATATGAAAAACTTTGTACAATGCTGAAAAAAAAAAATCAAGTACAAATCAATAAATAAACAAAATATCCATAGCTCAGCCCCTCCCCAATCCATAGTTCCCCCACCCCCACTAATTGGATGCAACATTGTATTTTATTGTTAGTTTTGTATTAGCTCTGATGATGGTGGTACCGAAACTAGTTAGTAATAACTCAATTAAACAGTGAATAAAAAAACAAAAAGTGATTTTTATTTTATTTAAAAAAAATCATATTTACTTATGTAAAAAAAATATTTTATGTTCTTTCTTTTTGGGTTGCGTATTAATATTATTATTATTTATTATAATTATTTGAGACATAACAGAAGAGAAGTTTGTAAGGGTATATAGGTATTATAAACCTGCCATTTTTAATATATTTTTTTAGATAAAAAAGAAACATTTGAGTTCTTATGATATACTCAAAATATTTCAAATTTGGGGCTGCTTTCAAATAGTCGGAAATAACTGTGCCCAGAAAGCGGGAAACAAGTTGTGCTGATTAGAATTAAATCACTATTAGAATTAAATCACTACTCTTTATATAAACTAAATCACTACTCTTTATATAAACTAAATCACTACTCTTTATACAAACTAAATCACTACTATTTAAAATAATGAAATCAATACTATTTAAATGACTTTATAATGAATTTAACTAAGGTGAGTTGAAATATAAGTATAAAACAGGTTTCTGCTAAAATGCATAGCAATTTTCTCAATGGATGACAAAGAGTGTTCACATGTGAAGCGTCGCGCCATTTTTTATTGTATATTGGCAGATATGGATATCAAATACTAGGTGAAATGGGGGGGTAACTTAACAACTTGCCGTGCAGCTGTCAAAATTTCAAAATATTTTTTCTCTCTGGTTTGTAGAGTAAAGCGTAAAGCTGTGATTGGTTGATACGCGATTGGGTCACGCCTTCATTATGTATTGTCAAATTTCGCTTATTTGATTTTAAATGATTTTATTTAACCTAACCTATCATTAACCTACTGTATAAATTTCATAACCTATTATAAAGGATATTGCTTTTAAATAGCCATTTGATTTAAATTATTTTACAAAACCCAACCTATCTTAACCTACTGTATAAATTTTATAACCTATTATCCATGGATTTAGCAATAGACTAGTCCTCATAAAAAGCACGGCAAGTTACACCGAAATGGGGAATGTTGTAATACATCAAGTGGCCACTTAACCCAGCCAATGACAGGTCATAAGCCCTGTAAACGCCTAGATATCCATATTCCCTTCCAAGTTTCTCGTCTCTGTTGAGATGTCAAATCGAAATATAAGTAGCTGGAAATTACCTGAACAGACAGTTTAATGTGACGAAGGATGTTCCGACCAAGAATCCAAAGGCTCCGGATAGTAAATAAGCTCTCCATTGTCTGATGAGGTATTGTTTGTTTATTTTTTTCCCTTTTAAAATTATTTGCACCTGTAAATAATAAATGTAAGTAATTAATCAAACTGATGTCGAATTTAAAAAGCATTCATTCTACATATTGTATTGAATTTTAGTAATTCGTCAGATAAAACATATCCAAAAACTGAAGATATTTACAATTTGGTGAAATCCAGTTTTTGTCGACAAGTATTTGGACACACTCAAAATGTTGTTTGGAAAATATTTAATTTATTTATTTCAACATTTTTTTTATTCTTTTTAATTTATACTACTTCTTTCCCTTATTCGCACGGTGCGTATGGCACTGTATTGGTATACCATGAGTAGTGTATCTTGATCATTATTGCACGAAGGCAAGATTATCAATCTTACGCTTCAGAGTATCCAAGGTCACATACGAAACATTTTTATGTGAAAAACACATCATCGGGAATCGAACCCGCGACCCGTCATGTGTGGCAGCCAAACGCGCTACCACTACACCAAAAATTTTATTTTCTCTAATATTAATAATAGTAATATTATCACACACTTCGAATTTCGAGGGACACGCTTCGCTTCGCGCTTATTGGTGGAGGTCACGTGGTGTGAGCCAGTTCAAAAATGGACGGTATTACACGCGTGAATTTTTATTCATATTTTAATCATTTTTTTAAGAAATTAGAATTGAGTTTTTTGAAAAACTATTTTTAATGATTTTTTTCTCAGAATATCATGAATAATCACATCTGGAGTTTCACGGTCTCGTCGTGGGACACGGTGTATATACATATAAAATATAGGTATAAAAGAGGTAGATGATACTTATTGTTAAATTCGCATACATCGTAAATTAAAATAACCTTCGTGTTAAGGTTCGCATGATATTTAGAAAAAATCCCCCAGCAGAAAATTTTGGCCCACCCATTGTGTATGTAGGCATTTCATTATATCAGTTACTTAATTATGTGTAAATTAATTTTTAAAAGTAAATATTTTCGACAACTTTAAGTAGTAAAATAGTAAGGGCTCGTTTAGATGGGTAATGTGTAGTCGTAATAATTTTATAGTAGGTACTAATTACTAATAATTTATAGTACGGTTTCATGTGATATATTTTGTGAAAATACACGAAACCGTGCATTTTCAGGAGTATCTTTTGATAACAAATGTAAGAAAAAAATCTTTGATTCATGCTTGGTAAAACTGTTAAATAAATAATCATTGTTAACATTGCTAATTTGCGGCAATTTTAAATTAGAAAATGTTAGAATATGTTTTTTAATGCAATACAGCGATTTAACACACATTTCCGTGTGAAAAGTGCAAGATCCCGCAGGATTTTCAGGGCCGTTCGAAAAAAAAATTTAGAACAGATTTCAAACTTCAAAATTCGAATCGAGAACTTGCACATCTTGTGTTTTACATGGCGCGAGATTTATAAGCCAAAATTTGATTCAAACAACCGAAGTTAAATTATTTGACATAACTGTGTCATACTTCTTATAATTTAACTTTGTGTTAGGTACATATTATATATCTTATTGACTCGGAACGCGAGATCGTTATTAACATATTGACCAATAATTAAGTACATTAGATTATTGCAAAATGACTCGACATGGTATTGAGATTAGGTAAGTCTATTAAAGTTAGAAACAGACCAACCAAGGTTCATTTGAAGAGCTAATCTCACGTTTTATAGTTTTTCGATCACAGTTAGTCTCGTTTTGCGCGTGAGGTCACAGTCGAAAAAAAGGCGCAAAAAATATTTCAAAATTTTATCGAATGATACGTCATAAAAATTGGTGTGTAAACGTATCTCTTATGGCTGTTTCGTATTTAAACATAAATAGTAGGAAGGTATAAAACTCGCTTTTATTACGCCTACATTTTTACACCATCCTTTGCAGTTTTATGAAAAGAAGCGTAAACAAATATTTTAGTACTCGAGACTGGTTTTATATTTTTAAAGAGAATGTTTATATTGTGTTAACATTGGCGGATATAATGAATCTTTTCCTTTCAATATTAACACATGTATATGTTTTAAATCAGCGATTTTCAACCTTCAACCAAGCTTTAATGTAAGATTATCATTTTATTTGTAAAGATTTCCATGTGCAGCGGTGGTATTCTCTAAGTCAACCCAAACGTCACTAGACGCCTACTTCCCGTCAAACTGTAAAATCGCTGTCAAATCGTTTATCAAACACCTCTAACCTTACTTATTCGACGAATTTGCTTCTCCAAAAATGTTGATCTTTTATGTCTTGTGGAATGCAAAGACCTTGAGAGGTTCTACTCTACTTTGAAGCCAAAAATCCAAAAAATGAGGCTTAATTTGACCGCGGAAAAAGCGAATTTTCATTTTTTCAAGAGTTTTTTCCATGGAAATATTAACACCTCCTCGCGCATGCGTACAATGCGTAGGAGTGCGTTCTGCTATACTGCGCGCATTCCCGAACGCTGTGATCGTTAAACTACGATACTAACATTGATTACTTGCGTCGAAAATGGCGTTTTTTGTGAAACTAGAGTTTTGTAATATTTGATTATAATTAAATAAACCGTTTCCCGTCAAAATTTAATTGAAATATGGCAGAAAATTCTATTTTTCATTCAAATCTTGTCTCGAGCATTTTTTCTATAGCCCCACACTATTTTGTACTAATGGCAACTCTGAGTTTTTAGTGTTTATCATTTGTAGAATCGCTCGAGGTCTTGATACTACGTCGCGCATACGTTCAAATTGATTGGATAATGTTCCATAATGCACGCGGTCCCGATTTGTGTGACCGTATTAACTTTGCGTCGAAAACTAGCGTTTTTTGTGAAACTAGAGTTTTATAATGTTTTATAATAATTAAATGTACCCTTTTCCGTCAAAATTTAATTTAAATATGACAGAAACACCAATTTTTAATTTAAATCGTGTTGCGAGTATTTTTTCTTTAGCCCAACACTATTTTATGCTACTGGCAACTTCGAACTCTGAGTTCCGGCGTTACGAGTGACATTTGAAAATAAACTTACTTATTTGTTTACGTTTTACTTTTGACGGAAACTATCAATAAAAACTTTAAAAAGCGAGCAATAACGCAAGTCAAGCAAAGTAAATATGTTGTTTAGTGTTTTGGAAGTTGGGTTATCATGGCATGTGCAAATTTTAGCTTCAATTTCAGAAAAGAAACTCGTATGAAAACGCGGATAAGGAACACGGAACAAGGTCGGACGTTTGTCGCTACATTTATCAACAATCTACACTCTACACAGACTCTTTAGTCAATTTGTTTCTTGGGAACGGTAACTAGCGAGCCAAATGTTTAAAAATATGACATTTCAATACCTTTGATATCATTCAAATTTTAACCTAAAATAAATATTGAATGTTTTCATCTCTCTATCGTTTTATTTATACCTTGAAAGTGTCCTTGTTGATACCCTTTGTTTTATAGCCATGAATTAATCCTAAAAAAGGAAGCTTTTAACTTTTTTATCTTTCGATGTGAATCTGACATTAGCGTATGTCAAAAACACGTGTACTTTGCCGGAAAAACCGGAAACCGGAACTCATCGTTTTAGAGAATCGGTCAAAAAAAATTCACCACCGGAAAAACTAATTAGAGAATCGCTAAGAATATATTTATTTTAGACCCCGTCGCGCATGCGCAGAATTGATTGGAGTATGTTCAATAATGCGCACGTTCAAAAATTCTCGATTGTTGCAATCGTTTATACTAAGATATTAACTTTGCGTCGAAAACTAGCGTTTTTTTGTGAAACTAGGGTTTTATAATGTTTGATAATAATTGAATGTACCCTTTTTCGTCAAAATTTAATTGAAATACAACAGAAAAATCGATTTTTAATTAAAATCGTGTTACGCGTATTTTTTATATTATGTTACTGGCAACTCCGAGTTCTTAGTGTCATTTGAAAATAACCTATTTTATTTGTTTACGTTTTACTTTTGACCGAAACTATCAATAAAAAGCGTGCAATAACGTAAGTCAAGCAAAGTAAATATGTTGTTCAGTGTTTTGGGATACTCAGTCGATGTGAATCTAACATTAGCGTACGTAAAATAACACGTGTTCTTTCGATCAGCTGTTCGTCAGCTGTTCGAGGTGCTTTTTTGATTCCGATTTTTCCGAAGTGAGTTACAAAATCGGTAAAATGGCTTAAACCCTTACAGAATAGATGCCCAGGTAAATAAAATGATTAAATGACATGGCCACTGTGCCTCTATTCTCTTTGGTGATCACGCGGCTTTCCACATTTATCAGGTTTGCCGATTAAAAATTAAACAAAAAAACATTAAAGGAACTCGAATTTAGTTCAAAAGATAACTGCGATAATACGCGATAAAGATCTAAAATTGCACAAAATATAAAAAATATCATAATATCAAAAATGACCCTGAAAAGTAGTTCAAGATATTATTTTATACACATACATAATATTTAAACGGATATTATTACTATCGGAACACTCTGCATAATATTCGATATTATTCGCAATTAAATATGTGCCTAATTTCTACAATACCTACAACTGGTAAACTGATAATTCTCATTAAAATTAGAAAACTATACGAATTCACTAAAAGCGTCAATATTGATTGTGTTGGGAATCATAAACAATCGATTTTTTTTTTCAAATAATGTGATTTTTTTAAAATCCACAAATCCATATTGTTGGTAATGCTGGTAAACTTTGAACATTCCAAATTATAAATTCAAATGTGATTTATAGAAAATTCACAACGGAGACCGATATTACGTTAAACATTCCAATTTCGAATAAATTTTAATGTGATTTCAGAAAATCCATATTGATCTTCATTATAAATTTTGAACACTAGAATTTTAAAATTTGAATGTAATTTATAGAAAATCCATAGCGTTGGAAATCCCTGGAAGTGGCGTGTAACATGTTTTTCTAAACAACAAAAGATGTTTGTGTACTGATTTTCAACCTGTTTAGTATTTTAGCACAAAAGTTCTAAAATGGTCTCCATTACTTACAAGGTTCTTTAAAATTTAAACGTTTTTCAAAAACATTACTGCAAGTAGGCGAAAAAAAATTGACAATGTTAAAAATTAACTGATCGGCTAAATTTTTTCATAACATTTAAAAGTTTTTTGGTACCTTCTGAAATTATCCCGTTATTTTTTATGCCCCCGAGGGACTGGTTTAAAGTTAAAAACCAACACTACTGCAGTGCAGCTAATCAATACGAGATACCAGCATGAAGCAAGATGGCACAAAATCCACGGGTTAATACCCGTGGATTCGTATATCGTAATAAATTCGTAATCGAATTCCAGTGGCGGTTTTATGGGTTCAAAACTGGGGGGTCATTTAAAAAAAAATTCTTATACATATTTTTATAAATTTAAAAAAAAAAAAAATTTTTTTTTCATGTATTTTGTCTCAATATTGTAGTTTGTTAACTATGTAACTTTCTCTTTTTAAAATTTTTATTATTATTATTTTGTAATTTTTATTTAAAAAAAAAAAAAAAAAGAAAAAAATGTTTATTATGTCTAATGTGTAACTTTTTCTTAAATATAGTATGTACAATGTAAAAGCCCTATGGGCGTCAAAGAAAGTAAATAAATAAATAAATAGATAAATAATTATTTGAGAAATCCGAATTGAGTACCTATACGCAAACAAAAAAATGGTTACTTACATTCATATGGATCCATTTCAATGCACAAATACACTTTTTGGTTTAACTCAAATGGAGATACTGATACATAGATTCACACTATTTACAAGACTTTATTAAATACTTTTTGTAAATGAAATCAATTTTTCTGTCCTTAAATCGTAACTTTTAGTATTAAAAAATATTTTTAAATCTTTGTTTTTTTCTTTCGTTATTTGCACTTTATTCAAGACTAATATGGTCATCCCAATGTTATTATTTGAACTCTTTTTTGATGCTTTTTCTTTTAAAATTTCACTGACGGAATTCATCTTGAATATTTTTATAAAACACTATTTATTTACGCAATGTTACTAAATAAGTTTTTTACGGGTTTTCACTACAAACACTAAACAATATTTCTAATAGTCCTAAATAAATATGATAATATACATAATATAATCAAAATTTACTTTCACTTCTTTCTACCCGATATGCAAAAAACCCGAAATGCCAAAATATGAGCGATTTAATCAATAAATCAATCTTTAAAACAGGAAGTAGGTACATCGCTCTCTCGTCAAAACCATGCCGAGAACTGATAATGACAAACATGTCTTTGTTTATGATAAAGCAGATAAACCAAGGCTAAAACTATAACACGTGTTTATTAGATATTGTAGTCGAAATAAAAGGGAAATATCACATATTTCATTTTAAAGGGCCATTTTAGGTTATTCATGTTGTCGAATTTCATCTTATAAAATTTACTTATTTAAAAATAACCATTAGGATATACTGTCATGTTATTCTCACGCCTCTCGTGAGAATGACATTCCTGACTTTCTTTTAACTTATTAAAAATAGCAATTTAACTTTTGACCCCGTTATTCCGCCTTATTTCATTGCCAAAGAATCTGCTCTATGGTAAATGAAATCTCGCGCTGAGACTTTTGTCTATGATCCCCTTGCAAAGCAACTGTCATGGCGATCGGACGTCGCTATCTTTTCTACAGGCCGTCCCGACCTAAAAACCGAGGGCATTATGGCGAATTCGTAAGTGTTGTAGTTTTTTAATATCAATTTGAATCCCCGAATCAAACTACGTATTACAGCCTAGTTTCTCTGATCTTTTTTTCAGGTCTAATGCCCTTTTTCTTTATACCCTTATACTTCCCGACATAATATTATAATATTATAATTTAAAAATGGCCTAGACACGGATCGGTGTCTAGGAGCTAGTTACCGAGTGTCACACGCTGACCGGTACATTACAGAACGCAGATATTATCCTATATCCGTCATCTCTCACGCGTGAAATTTTCCGGACCACGTGTGAGGATATATTTACAATTTGATGCTTCACAAGACTTATTTACAAAGCTTCACCTCGTGCATGTCCTGATGTGGACACTGCATACTCACGATACATGGATTCTTCACCTCTCTTCAAAATTTCACCTCTACATAAAAATTATATTCTTAACCTCCAAATACTTCATTCATCTCAACACTAGACTGCATTTTCTTTAATCTTCGACGTACAACTTTTTATTTGTAAATTCCAGTATGAATGATTCGATGGATGGATTCATTACTTAATTTTTCAACCTATATTTGTAAATTATATCTTCATTATATCTTGTCAAAATTATAACCTATATACTTACCGTGCCTAGCACATCATCTTAACCTTGTAAACATACTTATATTTTAATTTACACACATTGAAATTCTGTATCCTTGTTTTATTTATATTCTGAACTCTGTGGTATTACAATCCTTGCTTACTTTTATAAATTTTTGTGAGTCTCTTGTTAACTGACGCGCGGCAATGTCCCAAGCCGTATTATGTTTTGAGACTGAAATTGCTGATAAGAAATTTGACATATCACTGTTTGTATGGGATGGGATAGCTTTACCTACAGAAACTCGCGGTCAATACAAAAATTGACCGCGAGTTGATTTTTCAACTCGTATACTATTATTGATGCGCAAGTTGTCAGTTATTTTTATTGTTTAATATGGGGTGTTTATTTATGATGCTTTATATTTATTATTGCCGCCAATGACGAATTCGTAAAGGCATACTCGGACTTTTTTATCATGTAGAAGGTTCATTTTATACGTACCCTGCCGTTCACGCAAAATGTAGAACAATTAGCAAAAGGTTATATAGATTTCATCCACTACTGACATATATTATATGTCCCGATTTAACACAGGAATCTCTTAGAAATAAATAATTCCTTACGATAATTAGTGTTCGATGAATTTTGTGAATTGAACGTTACGTGTGTTAGGTGCGTTAGGTTATGCATTAGGTCAAGTGAACTCGAATTTTTTATGTGAAAATTAGAGTATTTATGTAAGATTTTATTATTCCTTACGTAGGTACTTATGGGCACAAATATTTAAAGTTCTAAGATATCGTTCTTATAAATATGTACATCAAATATATGATTTATAAATAAATATTAGATAATATCTTATAAACCTTAGATAAGCTCTAAATTGAGGTCACTATTAAGTAGGGCTGTTAGTCAGTAAATAATATTCTCTGATCACATATTTTTATTTTGTATCGACTCCCGACTCCTTATCTTCGATTTCGCCCTTAACTCGATGAATAATTCGGCGTCGATATAGTTTATCGGGATGAAATGTCGCATCGACTATTCATCCTGATAAATTCGAATAAAAATGATTTTTCACCTTGAGTTATTGAACTCGCAAATACCGCAATAACTTTTTAACAGTAGATAATTTATGTATTTTGGATTCCTTATTGTATATTGATTTTTTTTTGTGAGCATAGTCAGTATTTTTATATCGACTCCTTAAAAATTGAAATTATTGTTTCTGACTCCAAATTCACAGCCCTGCTGTTGAATTTTTTTTCTTTGTTTTTAACTGCATACCTGCAAATCTACCGATTTGTTATCTACTTCGATTATCGTCAGAAGGATCGACGTAATATCAACGAATTTGTGTTATCAACAATGAATATAAATAAAATAAATAAGGAAACGTTGATAAGTTATAGTGCAATGTTGAGACAAGATGGCGGTTATATTTATTTGGAAATTAAACTAGAAGCCGAAGAAAGCAAATAAAGTTAAGATGATTGAAAGTGGACAAGTACAATTTCAAAAGAATTATTGGGGTGCGTGCATGAAAAGATGCACGAATGAAGAGGAAGCGAGGGTCGTGTGTCAGGAAATATTGGTGTGGCGTTCTACTATATGTCTCTCTACCCCTTCATAGAAATAGCGTTCTGTTTAAGATCAGTTTAACAATACACATGGAAAAGGATTCTGTCCTGGCATATATTCATACATCTTCTCATGCACGCACGTCAATTATTTGGTTATTAACTTGAAATATTAAATGTCTTTCTTTCCTCGACTTTTTTATGGTTAAGTAATTTTAGGCCGTAAGTAACTGTAACATGTTAGGCGGTAGTTAATTTGGGCGCCACCACACCACCGTGGATGGAGGGGAGTCGATTTTAGAAAAGTTCTTCCGATAAAAATATCAGTGCGATAGAAAGAAATAGTTAGACCAGTGGCAGCGGCGCGATACAAACATTTTGTATCACAGGTCACAAGTTCGACATAATAATCAATCAACAATGCATGAAACTGGACAAAGTTCAATATACGTGAATTTAAATACATTCTTAAAATTTGGTTGTACTAAGAAAACAACAACAAACACTGAAGATATTGTAAGTGCTTTATATATTTTTAAAGATTAGAAATGATCGATGGGGGGCTTAAAAGATAAAAGTTTATTTTTAAAGTAGGTACTTAAATAGACAATTTAAAAAACATCCATGTGGGCATTAAGACGTTCGTAATGCGCAATTTATACGGGACAGAAAACTGTACAGTTTCTTGTTCAGAAAACTGTTGTCTGTCAAAAGACACGCTGAATACGTGTATTTTTTTGTCGTATTGCACACAGGAAATTGGCTAATAATGTAAATTTGCTATTAGTTTTTTTTACGTTTTTATAAGCTTCATTTCATAGCATTCAATGTGAAAGCCCCACCCTTTCCCTAGACTGTTTTAAAAGACTATTGAGACTTTTTTCAGTCCAGCACAACTCTACCGATTTTTTAAAGCTAATCCGCGAAATTTAATAGATTCAGTTTTAACTGGAAAAAAGCGGAAGAAAAGAGGATTAAATACGCGACCAAATGCTTTCATTGCCCCTATCACTGTCTCGGCTCTAAGATTGTCATAAACACATTCACCCCAACCTGCTCAAGGAGCTGGCCCAAATTTATTTAATTTAATAGCATTCAATGTATCAATATCTACTTAAACGTGACATAAAATACATTAACTGTTAGGTCAGCCAAACGACGCCGCGCCGCGCCGAGGCGACGCCGACGTCGGCGTCGCGCCGAATATTCAATACAAAGATAATTGATTCAATATTCAATACAGTTTTCGCTTTATACGGGACCTAAGTACGGGACAGTTTGCAAATTGCACAATAAACAGTTCTGTACCATATAACGTGCGCTTTGGGGACCTATTTGACATCTTAAAAATAAAGTGATGTTGTTCCCCTCTGTAATTGGGCCTTCTGTGGCCCGTTGAGTGGTTAAAAAAAAAAACAAAAAAAATATTCAACTAAGCTTTTTTTTAAAATTTAGCGTTTGATAGACGGGACGATTTTGCATCTTGTGGGTGGTACGTCACGGATTTACCATTGAAAATCGCGGGGATACTTCACTTTACGAGGTAACTTTTATGAGGACTAGTCTATTGGTTAATCCATAGATAATAGGTTATGAAATTTATGCAGTAGGTTAAGATAGGTTGGGTTTAATAAAATAATTTTAATCAAATAGCTATTTAAAAGCGATATTGCCTCTGCTCTGACTCAACCTCGTATCTACAAAAACAGATTTTTACAGGAGACAAACCAAACAATTTTTTTCCTCCATTTCAGTTAGTTTAGTTCAGTAGAGTCATAAAAAAGTATAACAATAGTTTAAATTAATAAAGTTGAAATGGAGGAAAAAAATTGTTTTGTTTTTCTCCTGTAAAAATCTGTTTTTGCAGATACGAGGTTGAGTCAGAGCAGAGGCGACATCCTTTATAATAGGTTATGAAATTTATACACTAGGTTAATGATAGGTTGGGTTAAATAAAATAATTTAAAATCAAATAGCTTTTTAAAAGCGAAATTTATACAGTAGGTTGAGATTTTTAAATCCAACCAATCACAGCTTTGCCCATTTCTATGCTGTACCTCTATAATCCAGAGAGTAAAAACTTTTGTGGAATTTTGACAGCTCTACCTCGTAAAGTGAAGTATCCCCAAAATCGCCGATAAACGCGTTAGAATAAAAAAATGCGGTTACGTCACTGCGCAAAATAATGAAAAATGACAAAAACATCATCGTGAGTATAAAAAAAAAGAATAATAGAAGTTTCAACGATTGTATCTTACATACTGATTGACAGTTTGACAAACGGATAGCACTGCTTTTTAAATTCAGCGTTCTATTTGACTGAATTTACAGAACAAATCAAGTAACAGGCATATTGTACGAAAAATTAGTATTTTTATGTGGGCTTTGAGTTAAATGAGAAAAAATTAGGTGGCATTTCTATGTATAGTAATATTTCAGTCTAAATGTGTTACAACTAATGAACTAGAGAATTTAGATTCGGTATTTGGTCGGCAGTCATAAAATCATAATCAATTTTATCAATTCGGTTATAAATCATAATTGATTATTGAACCGGTTACTAAATTTGTTTTAATAATAAAAATGAGGGGAAAAAATAGCAGGAAACTATGACTTTGTGCATATAATTTAAGTAGAGTTTTGTCAAAGTTGTCACTTCAGGAAGAAACTTGACCTCGGTGCCAGAGTCTACAGTATTGAACATTAGTACATATAAACACCACCATTATTCTTCCTAAATCAGTCCCACTCCATTAGGGTAATGAAAATTACTTTACTTTACATAATAACATTTTAGTGCGTTTAAGTTTAAGTTGTACAAATATTTCTTAATACTTATCTGGCAGAAAAAAAATGCAAAAATTATCATTATTGAACTATGGACCTTGTCAGGCAATAGGACTAACACTTAATATCATTAATGAATTCGCCATAAAAATGAATATTGAGTTGGGTCTGAAGGTCATTTAACAGGCAAAACCCAATACAAAGGTTAATTAACAACTTTGTCACACATTTTGAAAGGGAAAAGTATTTTTTTATTTAATTGTATTGGAGGCCTAAGTAAAGAGATAATAATAACATCACAAACATCCAGGATTGATAAAAAATACATCTAAATTTAGCGATAGCACAAAAAATTTAATCATCATTGTTTAAAATAATTAACTTATTTAATCTATGAGCTGAGTGTAGAATTTGTTTTATAACTATGAATACTAATGTACTACTTATGTTGATGTACATAGATAATAAATATATGTAAACTACCAATACATCAGTAAAATCATAGATATTTTCGTCTATGTAAATGTTGGAGACAAAAAAAAACAAGAATTTTGCATACTTAGTCGGAATAATCAACATGCGTGCAGAAGATGTATGAACGTGGAGGAAGCAAGGGAACTGTGCCAGGACAGAACAGTGTGGCGTTCTATTCTCTCTGCCTAACCCTTTGGGGAAATGGCGTCCTGGTTAGTTAGTTAGTTAGATTTTCGGTAACAAAAAAAATGTACAAATTTTTAATAAGTATACACCTGTTGTGCATTTTCTTTTTTGTATAAGGTTATAAATGTATCAATATGTCTGTTTTGTCTCTCCTGTAAAATTCATTTATTGGCAATTGGGCGGTATTGCTTCTTTGTCGATGATATACAGTAGTGAGTTAAATTAATTTATCAATGTTGCTTAACACAAAACACCATATTTATCATCTCAACTTAGTGTGACGTATGACAATCACATTTTTTCTATGCTACATACAGCGAATCAATTGAAACAATTATCTTACAATGAACAAGTTAATTCTTGGCAGAGATAACTGGAGATATTGCAAAATAAATTGATACTCAATTAATTAAGGTACCTTATCAGTACAAACCAAAGTTGTGAGTATACGTACCGCATACAAAGCAGCATAGAATTTGTAGCTCCCTTTATGGAATGTAAAAGCATCGTAACTGATCCTGTCCAACATCCTTTTGTCCAGGGATGAATGAGATCACAACATTCCATTCCCCGAGTAGCTTCTTCGAATAAAAATTTGCTTGCCTCAACCATTTTGGACGAATTTGATATGTTATCAGTGCGAAGCAGTCAAAATTTGAAGTAATTTTCTTAAACCGTAAACAACGCTAGAGATTTACACACAACTCATTAGAACTATCTAATTCTAAACACTTCATCCCGTAATTGAAATTAAATGAATAACTGTCTAATTATTTAAATTACATATGGTTCAAAACCTCTAAATTACCAAGAACACTATCACAATTTAAGGCGCAACTACATCTAAATCACAGCATTGTCTTTTGATCTGAGGTTGAAACCACCTATTTACATTTACAGCAAATAAATAAACACTTGTAAGAACCAAATTATATTATATTCTGTATACAGATTTAATACTGTATACAGATTAAATAATTTATCACTACGACCAACACGGTCAGCACTTGTGAAGAATTTCTGTTTTCTGTCAAATGAATTGTCAAAAATGTATTGCTCTAACACTAATGTTGCCATACTTCAAGAATATTATTTCCATACATTATTCGCCACAAACAATAAGTAAATTTACGCGGAAGGTTTAAAAAATATTCATTAGGTTTTTTTTTTGAAATAACTAACAAGCATACAAATTTACGTACATACTTCATCAATAATTTTTAATTAGAGCACAGCTGAAGTTTCCCTTCACAAATTCAAATGTCAAAATAAAAAATAAATAGAAGCATGAACTATTTTTATGTAAGTCAACAACAGTCAATAATAAATATTACTAATAACCAAATAACCAAGTAGGTTATAAATATTATCTCATAGTATTTTCAGAAGGCGGTGGTAATACTTTTTTGTTTTGTTAAATTATTGCTTTTATTTTACGAATCGTTATTCTTTTGGCAATACTATAAAATGTTTTAAAGTGTTGCTAGAAGTATTCTTATTATTCCTTACTTTAATAGTTAAATAATTGTTATTGTAATTATTTTATGGCGTATTTTAAAACAAGAATAAATAGTACGCGCCAATC
This sequence comes from Micrasema minimum, assembly GCA_022494985.1. NCBI lineage: Eukaryota > Metazoa > Arthropoda > Insecta > Trichoptera > Brachycentridae > Micrasema > Micrasema minimum. Next base: position 116,603 of record JAGVSP010000439.1, on the reverse strand, counting down.
TTAAATGAAGATCATAAACATCGTGCGTTATCGTCGCAAATACGAGTCTAAAGGCAGAAACGTTTTACTGTACCTGCGCGAAAATTGCGAAATATACGATGACGAAGTCAGGTCCACGTACCGCAGCTCTGACGCAAACTTCGCCGGGGATGTCAACAGCGGACGTCCAGGACGCCGAGAATCTGATGTCTTGTAAAATATGCAAATATGGTTAAGGATCTCAGGAGACATACGTAGTATATAGCCCAGCCAGCTGAAACTGGCGGCCGATAACTTGGCATGGACAGTTTCTAGAATCCATACGCTCCATATGGGAGCGGATATCGAATTATGATGATGATAGCTCCTTCGAATCGATTCCTCTAGATTAAGGATGGCGATCCTCACTTTTAACTCCAAGCATGACTCCATGGGCAGTATCCCCCACCTCCAGTGGACTTGTGCTATTATACTCTGCGCACTATTTTGTAATTGGAAATGTGAAAAAGTTACACGTGAAATCCATTATAGTTTTAACAATTGACGTCTCAACAGATACGAGAAGTTTGGAAGGGAATATGGATATCTAGGCGTTTACAGGGCTTATGACCTGTCATTGGCTGAGTTGAGTGGCCGCATATAGTTTTTAGTGGTTCAAAATCCATAGATTTACATGTAGCCAAAAATGGTTGGCATATGTTAGTTAAAATAATGTTAGTTGCAAACCATTTGCAGTAGGGCTTACAAAAATTAAGTGCGATATTAATTTGTTTGACATGTTAACATTCATTAATTTGTTAAAACTCATGCCACATTTTTTAACATCATGTTGCATGAAGCAGTGATTCTACACGAAAAGTAGTGTAAATAAAAATAGTTTAATTCCCTTACTGGTAAAAGTTACTGTGAAACAGATGATATACAAATAAAATCTTGCTTCTTGTATTAGGATCAGTAATAAGGTACCGAGTACCGTTTATATGAAATAAATAAATAAATATCAAAGGACCCAGGACCCATACCACCACCCTCTTATGTCGAGGGAGTGTTGCCCATATCCCATATAGATAGCACACGAATATTCTACGAATATCAAATTGATAATTTTTAATTAGACGGAGAAAATAAAATAAAATACTTATTTATAACATGTTTTTTATTGTAAAAGTAAGATAAATCTCCATAAAAAATGTTAAAATGAAACTCTAACAATATTGGTTAGTCGTAACAAAATAAATTGGATTTTTTCTACCAACATCAATATAAGAAATAATAAAGGTAGAATCTGACAAAAAATAAATTAAGCTTAAATAAAACTATTTAATCATAATTCATTATGAAGTGTTACAAAGTGAATGCCGAATCAATCAACAAAATAATAAATTAAGCAATCATGGATAAAAAATTCACCAACAAAATAAAAATTATGAACCAAACTTTAGTACAAGACATTCGATCATAATATTATTCAGAAGTTCAATAAGAAATGTGCGAAAATGTATGTACCTACACATTAATTTTACATACAGGCAAACATAAAAATTTATGTTTTTTTTAATGAACATTCAAAAACATAAATATTATTAAAATTGATTATACAAAATAGAATCAAAATTACCTACTCAAAATGTAATATAGCAAACATTGTCACATAACAAAGCCTTCCGACAGTTCTGAAGATAATAATAGCAGCCTTATCATAAAAAATATTTTTAAAAACTAGAAAAAAATTAATAAAACAACGGAAAAGACATATTCTGACGCAAACAAATAATATCCAAACGTGGAAAATGTACATACATTACCAAACATATCATAATAAACAACCAAGTAGAAAGCAAGCTTCATCTTACACATACAAGATGATACCCAATTTAACAAAAAAACTTACTGCTTTTTTGAGTACTGATTTTGCTTTTGAAAGATTATAAAAAAGCTATAAATATCTATTAAGTACGCAGACTGCTGTGACCACAGATTATATGCTGTGACCATAATAGGTAATTAAACACATTCTATGTATTTTGCTGTGCATAAGAAAAACCACATTTGGGTTTTATTTTACAAAAAATGTCCATTCGATATATTAATATCAGTGCAACAGAAAGAGATGGCCAGAGGAGTTGATCAACATAATCATTGTTGGTCATGCGCCACCAAGATTCACTGACTTACTCCACTTAAGCTATAATAATCTGTGGCTATAACTTTAGGAGGGTATGTTCACAAAGATCCTACATCCTAGCCAAAATGGTAAGTCGACCGAACCATGGTTAGCGTCCGTCGTATGAATTGACCTCTACTTTGACATCAGTCAACTTTGTGAAAGTTTAGTTCAAGCTCTAAAGAATTCTCTCGGAAAAATTTTACAGGTGATTCCTGATTTCCTGTAGCAATTAATTTATTTTGTAAATAATATTTTTAGAAAGCTAAATATTGTTGAAATATTTTTGCTGTGAACAGAATTTGCAGATTGGTCTAGTCTACAACGTTGCTTGGTATTATTTCCTATGGCAATGATTTTGTTAATATTCTTAGTGGGTTGAATGAGTACGGTTTCTGTCATTGATTTAATAATACACTTAGATTTAACTGAACCCAAAAAATGAATGACACTTCAACTCCGCCAAAACCTTCAACTCCGCCAGACGCGTACTCAGTATTTCTTTAACCGCCGGCGGAGTCGGACGTTCAGAAAACATTCCGAAATGCCTTCCTGTGTAGTGAAACCGTGTAAAAACCGTACGGATAAAAATAACAAAAAAGATGGTGTAACTTTCCACGTGTAAGTGTTTATTTATATATTGTTTACATAGCCTAAAATAATTATTATTTCAAAGAAAGTTTTTCTTCTTAAATAATAGCCGTCCACAAGAAAAAAAAAGTCATTTTAGATGCATTGTAAAATTCTTAAACGCTCCTCGTAAGGAGCGGGCTAGTATTGTATACTGTTACTGTAACCCTATATATAGCCCATACCTTTTGCTTGCCGGCAGTCGAAGGGCTCTGATAGGTCAACGCGTGTGAGTGTATTGGTAAGAATTAAAGGTGCGGAATCTTCGTGTCATTACTTTTTCTAAATAATTTAAGGCAGATCGAAGTGTATTATATATCAACGGGTTCTGTGAATAGGATTGGTCTAGTCGACCTCCTCGACGGTGGTTTCTGCCTTCCCCTGGTGCAGCTTGACCATGACTGGCTGGCAGACCCCCTGCACCTCCTTGAGCTTGTGCTCGTACTCCTCCTTCTCCGCCAGCGAGTTGCTCTCCAGCCAGGCCAGTCCGGCCGTACACGTGTCCAGGACGGTCTTCTTCTCTCCCTCCGTCAGCTTACCGGAGGCGGCGCCATCTACCGCCTGGAATACGAATTATATTATTTATACTTAAAATTATACAACGTACAATAATTAATTACAGATTTTTTTTTTTTATAAAATCAAAGAAGCTGAAACCTGAGATAAAAAAAAAATAGTGATCTTGAAAATGGGACAAAAATGCTTTAAATACCTTCTTTGTAAAGTTTGCGTTTTTCTTTTTTTATTTGTGGCTTTATTATCCAAGTTAGTGTTGTAAGATTTATATAATGCAGAACACAAAGAAATTGAGGGCTAAAATCAGCTGCCAAATTAAAAAGGAGAAACTTGAATAGGTACTATTAAAATCCGCATAGGATATTCTAGAGGTAATGTCTTCAATTATGAAGAATACCTAAACATAGTATAATATATAGTACATCAGAATATTGAAAACTTTTTGCTCACAAATTTTTTTAGGTGACCTCCGGTTGAAAATTAAGACGTAAAAATGTCCACTCAAAATGTATAATAAACTGCATTTTAGTTCTTGGATGGTGGTGGAATTTTTTTTATTGTACATACAAACCATAGTTGTTAATTCGTGTCTGATAATGTATAACAAAAACAGTAGTACCTTAATTTATGAAATATTTTAAATTTTGACCTATCGTTTCCCTCTAACTGACCTGCTTGGCACTGAAGAGATATACGCCTCGAGTTGATTTCTGCTCGTCACCCTCTCTCTCTGCTTGTCGTCCTCCTGCTTGTACTTTTCCGCCTCGCTCAACATCCTGTCGATCTCCTCCCTGGACAATCTTCCCTTGTCATTAGTGATGGTGATACGCTCCGACCTTCCGGTGCTGTTGTCCTTTGCAGACACATTCAGGATTCCGTTGGCGTCCAGGTCAAATGTCACCTGCAAACAGTTATAGAAGGTATTGATTATTGATTAATTGCAAACAGAATAATACAAAATACTGGACATTAAAAATGGGGATCACACCAAAAAAGTGTAGGTTTCAGCTAAATACCAGATGAAGTTTTACAAAAGATCACAAACTGTTTATTTTTAAAAATAAACTAGTAGGTAATTAATGACATATAAAAAAGTTTGAAAAATAATTACCTCGATTTTGGGTACACCTCTTGGTGCTGGTGGGATACCAGTAAGATTGAATGTTCCAAGTAAATTATTATCTTTAGTCATAGCTCTCTCTCCCTCAAAGACCTGTAACAAATTTTAAAATCCGTCAAAAGATAAATTCCTATACCTTCAAAGAACTGTTTTATGAAGGTGCTAGATGAAAACCAAGAAAAATCCATTTATTTGCTTTTAGAATCTTCGTTCAGTTACAAATTAGTACTTTTACAAACCTGAATGGTAACGGCAGGTTGGTTATCAGAGTAGGTGGTGAAAGTTTGCTGTTGTTTGGTTGGAATTCTGGAGTTTCTCTCAACTAACTTTGTCATTACTCCTCCAGCTGTTTCAATACCCAGGGAAAGAGGAGCTACATCCACAGAAGAAGAACGTCTTGGATTTGAGAGCTGAGAACAAAAAAGTATTTTTTAAATATGTATTATTATGCAGAAGTGTTGGATAATAAACCAAATGAAGGAATATTAGCTGTTTGTCTTTTACCTTGTGTCGCCACTCAGGATAGCTCCTTGAACTGCAGCTCCATAAGCAACGGCCTCATCAGGGTTGATAGAGAGATTAAGAGACTTTCCTCCAAAGAAGTCCTGAAGCATTTTCTGTACTTTGGGGATTCTGGTGGAACCTCCGACCAGCACAACTTCGTGGATAGCTTTTTTTATCCAATTTAGCGTCGTTCAAAGCTCTCTCGACTGGAGTTAGCGTGGATCTAAACATGTCCATACAGAGTTCTTCAAACCTGGCTCTGCTGATTTTAGAATAGAAGTCGATTCCTTCGTGCAGAGCGTCAATTTCCAAACTGGCTTCAGTACTAGATGACAGAGTTCGCTTCGCTCTTTCGCAAGCCGTCCTCAGTCGACGCAGAGCCCTGGCGTTGCCCTTGATGTCCTTCTTATGTTTGCGCAGAAACTCTTCGGTGAAGTGTGTCAGCAGGCGATTGTCGAAGTCTTCGCCTCCAAGATGGGTGTCTCCAGCGGTAGATTTGACTTCGAAGAGAGAACCATCGCCGATACCGAGAATAGAGACATCGAAGGTTCCACCGCCCAAGTCGAAGATGAGAATGTTTTGGTCTCCCTTGAGGTTCTTGTCGAGGCCATAAGCAAGAGCGGCGGCAGTGGGCTCGTTGATGATTCGGAGAACGTTTAGGCCAGCGATGGCTCCAGCATCCTTGGTAGCTTGGCGCTGGGAGTCGTTAAAGTAGGCTGGGACAGTGACGACGGCATCAGTCACCTACAAAAACGAGACAAGATTTTAGTAGCTGGAGATGATGAGTTTTAGAGACGTGTTTTATTTTTTTAAGCATTGTAAAGAAGAACAAAAGTTTTGCATTTGCCCCTCACCTTACCGCCGAGGTAGGTCTCCGCCACCTCCCGCATCTTGGTGAGCACCATGGAGCTGATCTCCTCGGGGGCGAAGGTCTTCTTCTCTCCTTTGTACTCGACTTGGATCTTGGGCTTGCCGCAGTCGTTGACGACGGTGAAGGGCCAGTGTTTCATGTCCTCCTGGATCTTGGGGTCGTCGAACTTGCGGCCGATCAGCCTCTTGGCGTCAAACACGGTGTTACGAGGGTTCATTGCCACCTAAAAATATTTGGTATAATATAAGTATTTGGTATTTTGATGTTTATAGCATTGAGGCAAGTTATAATATTTTTTTATTACAAGGTGTGTCATCTTTTTGCAGATAATAATAATACAAATGCATTGGGAATAATAAAATAAAAAGCAAAAAGCCATTGAGACTAAATTTACCTGCTAATATTAAAAATTTCAAAAATCAGAGTTTTTATCAACAGAGGAAAGTTATTGTGTGTTGTATGGTAAGTATGGTATATTTTTACCAAAAAAAAAAATTAATGGAGATAAAAGAGACGAAAATATTAGAAGAAACTAAAATCTAAATTAAAACCGCCACAAGGTTGCTACAATGACGTAGGTACATACATAGGTGAGATGTAAATATTTCTTGGCCAAGTTCATTGTTGATAATATCAATTTGGAATAGTTTTCATACGCGGAGAATATAACTAACATACTGTTTTACTTAAAATATAAGTCTGAAGGACTTACAAGGTAGGTACTTACTACATAATCACACAGAACGGCTGGTGGCCCAGTGGTATAGCGTCGCGGTCTCTGAGTCCAGAGATAGTCGGTTCGAATCCCCTACTTCGACACGACTCGATTCCTATTTCAAGCAAAAATAAAAAACTTAGGCTTTATTGGAAATAGTATTTGCAAATTGAAATATGTGCAAAGATCATAAGATTTATAGCATAGATTTTGGCTTTTTTAATAAAAAAAAAAAAAAAAAAAAAAGAAATATCTAACAAAAACTTGACAACTTTCGGTACGCAAGCAAAGGTAAGAAACAATCGTCAATAAATTCTCTTAAAACTCGCATTTTGTAGGGCGCAAATTATGGACAGCTCCATAGTGCAAAAATTCAAAGGGAGATTCGTAGTGATAATAAAAAAAACCATCTAGTATCAATCAGTTTAATCATACCACATTGAATCAAACTTATGTGAATCTTGGAAAAGGTGAAAAAAAGAATTTTTCTTAGATCGTCAACAAAAGTATTTTTGTACGAATTTTGCAGTACCTACGTTCCAGAAACGCGATGTTGGTAGGTATACAATACATAAAGAAAATTTTGAGGACTTTTAAAGCTTCTTATTAATTAAAACTAACGTCATCCTGTCACGCAAACTTAAAAAAAAACACGAAGCCCTGTATTTTCATTAAATTTCTCTTACTCACTTTTTATCTAACTTAAATTTTGACAAACCATAGTTAAAATTCAAAGGAGATTCGTAGTGATATATTGCAAAATTTTCTATCAATCCATGATAATCATACCACATTGAAAACAAATTTTTGGTTCTACGTTGATTTTATGAAAAAGTCGATTTTTTCATTAGATCGTCGTTGAAAAGTTACATCTTATTAGTTATAGTTTTTAAGCAGTACCTACGTTCCAGAAACGCGATGTTATAACTAATAAGGTATACAAATCATAAAGAAAATTATGAGGACTTTTAAAGCTTCTTATTAATAAAACAACGTTCCTGTCACGCAAACTAATAAAAAAACACGAACCCTGTATGATCATTGATAGATTAACTTAAGTTTGACAAACTTTATATCTATCATAATATTGGGTACCTATGTTGATTCGAGTGACGAATAAAAATGAAATCTAGTATCTTTATTGTTTTAGTCAAAATGCATATGAATAATGTAAGTATGATTGACAATGCGCCAGGCGCTCATTTATGAATAAAAACATAATGAAAAGAATAGTGATTATGTAAGTAAATTATCAATTCATGTTGTTCTGATGCTAATCATTAAATGTTATGTAAATGACTGTTATTTAAGATAAATGATAGTAACAGGTGTATCTAGTTTGAAACATGGATGAGCGCGGTGTTCAGTAATACACATTTTGTAAGCAGCTGATTCATTTTTGAGAATTATGTGAGTAGGTATTAAATGCAGATTAAACGTAATCTTACAAAATACTTCCTTAAATAAATATTTACATACTCTGAACCATAAGATAACAAACAATGCATTACATTGCTTCTTCAGTAAGTAAAACTGTATCATCTTACATCTGTATCATTAGTGTTTATCACCGAACAAGTGATCCTTGCTCGATGACTGTCCATAGTTTTTTTTTTGTTTGTTTTTATCTTAAAATTATATTATGCATGCTTGTACTATTATATTATATAATATATGTAACATTGCTTTGGTATTCATACTTAAATTTGTTTTGTAAAAGCTCCATGGCCATGGGCGTGAATAAATAAATAAATTAGGTTTACCGAAATAATGTTTTCCGGATTTTCTTTTTTTTTTTAAACCGAAATCCATTACCTATTGTGCAAATATGGTCTTAAAATATAAATAAATATCGTATCCTTAAAATAATGTTAGCACAGAAATAATATTACGAGAGAATATTATCAGAACTTTTCGATAATTTAATATACAAGAAGGTCTGTCCAATACGCGAACTAAGGCAATAAAAAGTTTATTTTTCAAAATTTAGTCTACAGTGCCGTAAACAGAGTTAATGGTGCCTTGAAATCGATAGTGGCAAATAAAAACTTATCGAAAGAAGCAAAATTGGCAGTACACAGCGGAGTTCTGGTACCAACCCTTATGTATGGTAGTGAAGCGTGGCGTTGGAAAAAGAAGGATGAAAGTAGACTGAATGCTGTTGAAATGCGACCTCTCAGGCGAATGTGTGGTAAGACTATGTATGATAGGTGTAATGTCGAAATTAAGGCAGGGTGCAAGGCTGAGATAAGCATTGTCGCCAAATTTAAGAAAGGGCTTTAACGATGGTTTGGTCATGTGGCGCGTGAGTGATGAAAGAACGGCTAAAAGAAGTTTAAATACAAGTGTGCCTGGATGTAGAAGCCGAAGGCCGAGAAAGACATGGCATGCCCAAGTACGACAAGTACTTGAAAAGTGGACATGTGAAAAGTCGAAATAATCGGCGTATGTGCATGAGAAGATGTATGAATGTAGAGGAAGTAAAGGACGTCTGTCAGGACAGAGTGGTATGGCGTTCTATCCTCTCTGCTTAGCCCTACGGGGAAATGCCATGATGGTTAGTTAGTTAGTTAGTATATATCGATTTTGTCCCCTTCAAAGTACGCTCCATTCGTTGCTATGCACTTATTCCCTCTTCTTTTCCACTGTTGAAAGCGCCCTTGGAAGTCCTCGGCAGTCAGGCCTTTTAGTTTTCTCGCTGTCTCTTGCTTCAATGTGTCCAAATCTTCCCAGTGATGTCCCCTCATCACATCTTTGATCCATTGGGTCTCAGGCAACAACTAACACCGCTAGTGATCGGCTCTATAGTTCGCTGAAAGCGTAGCCTCATTATTTCAGAGTTCTGTTTCAAAAGCTCTGATTGGTTCTGATTGGCCACAATAGTTGCTATAGGGACATCATTGTGGTACTTCTTAAAATGCTTATATGGGAAATGTTCCACCATTCTATATTCTTTGGATATTTATGACCACTTACCACAATGGGGTTCTTCCAGATAACATGAATATCCTTGAAAACGTTTTAAATATTTAAAGTATATCAAAATTTTTGTTTTCATTTATAAATTTATGTTTTAAAAACACGAAAATACGAATGATTTTTAATGCCCGTTATTGGCTAATGACGTCATTCCCGTCCACCGTGAAAGGCGTGAAATTCATTCCGTAGTGAGCGCGTATATTGCTGTGACGTCACACCGCATGCGCGCCAAATGGAGGATTTTGCGAGCGATTTGAAAAAGTGCTATTTCAAACCGCGCTAGAAAATTCATATGACATAGTAAAAATTAAAAAAAAATTCCCTTGATATTGTAATTTTTGAAGAATCCAATTGATACCAATTAAAAATAATTAACTACTTTTCTGCAAGCATATGTTTTTGGATAACGATCGAGTTTCTTTCCTGGAAACTCAATGTGCCGCTAACCAGCATAATATTTGTAAAAGTATGCTGGAATGAATCACTTCTTCTGGTCATCTATTTTGGTTCTGTACCACGCTGAGTTCTACAGAGTTGTTTGATAGTCTCCGTGTAATATGAATGTGTATCTCGGTCAGTTTGTCTAACATTTCTCTGTATCCTCGAGAATTTGGTGTGGGAGTTGTCGCGTTGAAAATATGAAAATTTATTATGACAGAGGGATAAAGAAATAAAAAAAGATTTTTACGCAATCAAACCCATTTGTCTTTTAGTGTGTGAGATTTTGTGTAGGTATTCTTATTGTCTTCAATAAATTTTGTTTTTTGATCTAAGTTAATAAATGTATGCGTTGGATTTGTGAGGATATTATTTGGTGATACGAATATACATAACATTGTAAGTACGTACTTTTTGTTAACCTCTCACGTCTATATTCACTGAAAATATGCATAAAAGCACTGAATGGCTAGATAGCATCAAGATTTGTCCAGACAAGGCTCCGGCAGTACCTAAACTAGCCAAAATACGGAGTACCACGCGTTTATATTGATTTTATTTATTTATTTTATTATTTTTTTATTTTATTTTATTTTAATATTATCCACGCCCAAAGGGCTTTTAAATTACATAATTCATATATTGTATATAATAAGAAAAGTAATAATAAAAAAAATAGGTAGCAACACATTCTGGTATAACATTTTCAATATTTATAATTTAATTGAAATTAATAAAATATAAATTGCGTTAAAAATTTTAATGTAAAAAAAATAAGTGAAATTTAAAATAAATGAAATGTGAATTGCTTTAAAATTTTAAATTTAAAATGAATAAGTAAAATCTAAAATAAATAAAATGTGAATTGCTTTAAATTTTTTATTTAAAATGATTTTTAAATTTAAATGTAAAAAAAAATGAAATGAGTAAAATTTAAAGTAAGTAAATAAGTCAAATTTAATTGATCGAAAATTTATTTAATTGCATCTCATTTTAAAAATTCGTATTGGTTTACATACTGAGATTATGTAATGATAATAATCTAATACTCTTATAACCAACCCCGACGTTTTGCATATCAGAATTGGATTTCAATGAAGAATTAAACAAACGAATATTGATGAAAGAAAACAGTTCAAAAATACACGGCTACACACCAAAATGCATATAGGTCCACGTTTAATAAAATTACCATACGAGTTGCGTAAACCCTCTAATATGGAGTGTATAGACATGACCATGTGTCCCGTAGATTATGGCAGAACTACTTTTTTCACTTTTCACTGGCCAGTTATAACTATTGACTGTGTTGATTGTGTTCTGATGCTGTGAGGTTCCATACAAGGTGATGTTGTACGCCTCCGTACGACTATTAAGGAAGGAGATCGATTACAAATATGAATCACAGAGTATGAACGCGGCATCCATTGTACCGTGATATCATGTTACGTCAATAGACGGTTACAAATGGCGTCTGCTATCTGCTAATCATGCAACATTGTATCAGGTTGATATGATGTTTGGGATGATGCATAAATTGGCATTCTCATTTATTGTCCAGCTAACAGCTAAACGAGTTTTTGTAATAATCTAATGTGTGCAGAAAGTTGAAGTGCAAGGTGCAAGCATTAGGTCGAAACAACCTGGCTAGAGTAAACCTTTGAAAACCGATATTATAAAATTGGTTCTATAAAGGTTTCGCTTACGGAGTGCCAAAAACGTGGTCACAATGTTCTTTGGAATCAAGAATGATTCGCCAGTTTTTAGTACCAAGATTTGCAAGAAATCAAGCAGTTATAATAAACATATCTGAAACTTGAGATTTCTCTGGGTAGTCGAAGCCATCATCATCATCATACCATATCCGCTCCCTATGTGGAGCATATTGAATCCACAAACTGCCTCCAGGCCAAGCGATCGGCCGCCAGCTCCCGTGCATCCTCCCAAGCCAAGTCCACGTCCCGCAGCTCTGATGCAAACTGCCGACGAATTGTCAACAGTGGACGACCAGGACGCCGAGAACCTGATGCCTTGCAAAATAGGCAAGCGTGGTTAAGGCTCTCGGGAGGCATACGTAGTATATGGCCTAGCCAGGGGAAACGCCTTCGCCGGATGACAGTAGATACCAAGGGTTGCTGTGTCCGTTGCCTCACCTCTGTGTTCCTTACAAAGTCAAACCACCGCACACCTAAAATTCTTCTAAGACACCGATTCACCGCACTCAGAAGTCTGCTATCTTGGGCCCTGGTTAGGTGCCACGATTCGCAGCCATAGAGGAGAACATCAAGCCGTAAAATTATTCATAAATAAATCTCATTTTAAAACAGACAATATAAAACTAGTGTTACGATTACGAGTACGTTATTTGGAATTTTTAGTTCATTTCATTTCCAAACCGCCTACTACTTACTTACGTGACAAGAGAAAATTGATATCAGTAGGAAAATGTTGAATTTGGGAGATTTCCAAAAAATGGCTGGTGGCAAAATTCGGCAAAAACAGTACAGAAGTGAATTTTCTTATCCCTGTACATAGTACCTATTTCTTAACAGACCTTTGGTAAAGACTTTTTGCACTTTAAAGTTTACTATTTTACTACGCTTCACATCTTTAAAACCCACTTTACATGGGTCAGAAAATTGAACAAAATTCTCTTCAGTTTGAAAACTATTCCGTGTAAAACAAAATCTGGATGAAATATTGAATGGACAACATGACGTTTGGCTGACTTAACAGAGTGTTTTTTACTTAACAGTTAAATAGATATATTGAAGCCTTTAAACATATAAAAAACAAATAACTTATTAACGTTAGCTATATTTACCATCAATTTCTCATGTGCAAACATACGATGGCATCGATCGTGGCTAAAGCCTTGTGTCGAGGTTCTTACCAGAATATAAAACAAGCTGCTAGAATATCTACCCTACTTTGTTGCTATTCGTGAAATAATTTCGTATAATTTAAGTGGAATCACGCGATTTCTATAAAGTTCTAATAAACTCCATATCGAGAGAAGACACTTAGGGGTTGAACACGATTTAAGGGTTTAAAAATCTAAGCATTACACGGTTCTTTCATTATTTTTTAAATATGTTTCATTTACAATACGAATACTTAAATAAATGTGAAAAACGTTATTTTTTTACTGATTTCGTGGGCAAAGTTTGAAGAGCGGAATGGTAATCCATAGACAAAAGTTTATTAACTCGAATAATGTCAAGGAGGGTGCTTTTATGGAAACTTAAATAAAAGGGAAACCGATAACCTGTATATATGTTATGGGTTTTAGTTTAAAAGTTAATTGAATCGTTAACCTATTCTGAAGTCGTAATTCTTGATGAATCTATTCTGCAAGAATATCGTACTAGCACAAAATCTAGGATCTTCTAATAGAATTTGATCATTTGACATTAATTGATTTATGCGTTTAGATATTGTTTTATTCGTTGGACTGAATAAAAACGTTATTGTAAGCATTAGGAAAAGCATTAAGTTGTTTTTATTAAGTATGTATGTAAGAAACTCGTGTGACACCAATAATTAACTAATGCAAATTTTATTTATTTACAGTTCTACATCAATATTTAAAAAGAAACGTATTTTTCTATTAAACTGCATTTTTAAAGATCCAAACACGAATCATTAAGATGGATTTATTCGTAAAACTGTTAGTTATAAGAAACCTTTTCAGTATTTTAAACAGTGTTTTTCGCACATAATACAAGTGTTTTTCCCATTCTTATTGCTATCGTGTGTGGATTCCCTACTGAAACAATGAAGCGGCAATATAAAAAAAAGCCTAAACAATTTGTTTTCAAGAGTTTCAACAGCAGCTGTTGAATAAATTTTCCAGATGTTTCCAGTAATAGTGAAATGGAATGGGAAAAGTTACTGGAATGTAACATTATACTCTAGCCTCAGTTTGGGTGCATTATCTGTGACTGGAAACCGTAAAACTTTATTTAGGTCATTCGTCGTGCAAAACTGGAGGATTTAAAATACATGAAATGATAAGTTTGTCGTTCTGGGAACTTATAAAAATAAATACGAGACGTTTCTAAGCATCTAGAATGTAAATAAATAACATAGTCCCTAAGAAATGTCTAGGTAACAGCATTATATAATGAAAACTTAAGAAGTCATGCATTTTGATCCTTTTTTATTAATTTGATCTTGTTTGCGTGAGGAATATTTACATAATATGTATACGCATCAGTATCATCAAAGTATTAAGACAACATGTAACTTATTAATTTTCTAAACAACATTTTGAGTGTGTCCAAATATTTGTAGACTACAAGTATTTGGACACACTCAAAATGTTGTTTATAAAAATTAGCTGGTAAAAGTTATAAGCATAACAAATTGAAGATTCATCTTCAGGCGTTTCCTAGTAGGTGATATAATTCGGTAAGAATCTCACTTGCAATCATAAAGGTTTCTGCTAAAATGCTTAGCAATTTTCTCAATGGATGACAGAGAGTGTTCACATGTGAAGCGTCGCGCCATTTTACTGTATATTGGCAGATATGGATATCAAACACTAAGTGAAATGGGGAATGTTGTAATACATCAAGTGGCCACTTAACCCAGCCAATGACAGGTCATAAGCCCTGTAAACGCCTAATTATCCATAATCTTTTCCAAACTTCTCGTCTCTGTTGAGATGTCAATTGTATTAATGTTCTGTTCAGCTTTATCAGTTCTTTATGGGTTGCACAGTTTAAGCCCGCACTGTGCAAGCGGGTGCCCTGTAAGGCGTCGGACCGTCCAGCTAATCTTACGTAGTTGGTAAACTAAAAGATATTAATCAATTATAAACTTGAAGAGTAGGTACACTGTAAATGTGTACCTAAATTATTAGAGAATGAAGGTATTCAATGAATGGCGATATTCAATTAGTGGCGTGACACCAAGTCTCAAAAATAATACGTAATACAGTAATACATATATAAGTTAATATTGAGGTACCTAGGTACATTTTATTCACAAACATGTCGGTGATTATTACGCGACCGATGTGTGAATAATTGCAAATGAAAATTTACGGTAAACTTAGATAGTATAATATATACACCCGTTTCCCACGATGAGACCGCGAAACTCCAGAGGGTGATTATTCATGATATTCTGAGAAAAAAATCTTAAGAAAGTTTTTCAAAAAACTCAATTCTAATTTCTTAAAAAAAATATTAAAATATGAATAGAAATTCACGCGTGTAATACCGTCCATTTTTGAACTGGCTAACACCACGTGACCTGCACCAATTTCAGATATGAAATTCGAATTTTGAATGTCCGCACAAGGCAAGGCGTTCGGTGACCAGAGCGGACCCCCACTCCTCCCCGCCCACCGCCACCCCGCCAACGCTAGCATTTCAAACAGAAGCCAGTATTACATAGTCGCTTTTTATTAATACTTTTTTTAAATTAATTATTAAAAATGCCCGGATCAAAAAACTTTATAAGGATTTTTTTCTCAGAATACCATGAACAATCACCCTCCGGAGTTTCGCGGTCTCATCGTGGGACACGGTGTATATAAATATGTACTAAGGTACATCATGTATAATATTTTATGCAAACTTCCAGAATGCAATTTGCATAACTAACTAACCAAAAATTGTAAGTCCTAATCTACATGCGTGTGGGTTGACATCTCATTATAACGAAATAAGTATTAAACACTTTGAAAAATACAATGGTAAATCAACGGAACAAATAAGCGATTTGTACATACTATACCTACTACCTACATAATACTCATATGTTATTATCTGTGGGCAAAATAAGCACATTTTGAGGACGTCCACAGAAGATTTCAATCGACGAATCACAATAAAAATGGTACTGAATCGGAACGTCATGGATTATTGCACACGAGAGTGGAAGAACAGAGGTTTATTCAAATGAATTCACGCGTAAAAAATAAACATATATTTTTTAAACCTACAAAATTAATCACACATTTCATCAATTGAATTTCTAGGCAATCAACAGGATATTTTTATAATTTTTTTCAAAGTTTCTTGAAGATTTTAGACTTCCTTCAAGGATAAGGGACAAAGAAGATGCGAAGACAATGTTTTTTTTTAAATAGCGAACATTACATACGAGTATGTATACTACATAATAAAAAACGTACTATAATATTAACATGAAATAATATTCATATCTTTATAAAAATCAGTTGAGTTGGCTGGACTAAAAAAATACTCAATAGTCTTTAAAACAGTCTAGGGAAAGGGTGGGGCTTTCATTGGTACTGAAGGACTGGTCATCTTACCTTCATGAAATAAAATGATCAATATACACTGCACTTGGTGTACCGATGCAGTGCCCTATGCACCATTGGGTGCGGATAAGGGAATGTATCAGTATTAGTAGTAGTAGTTGCAGTTTATATAGGTAGGTACTTTAGCAAAACATAACTTCGTCCGTTCATAATTATTTAGGAAAATCTGAATTTGGCATCGAAAATAAGTGCATCATAAAACCACACAATTTTGCCGAAATATATTATTTTAATGACCCGATAAATACAGTCGTAAATGCCCTCTAAAATGAAAGTGTTTAGTATTAAAACTGTATGCATTCACAAGAGGCATACGGGAGTAAATTCATAATGAAAATATTCACATGATTACTTCTCTAAATATATATTTTTAAAATATATACAAAATTTATTCTGATACTTATTTGTTAGTTTTATTGGATGTGTTTGAAAGTTTATAAAAAACCAGAATAAAACGAAAGCAGTAGGTACAAAATACTTAAAATAGTAAGTTATCGTTAAGCATGAACCAAAATTATACCTGATTTTTTGCAGCATCTCCGATAAGCCTTTCCGTTTCCGCAAAAGCGACATAGCTAGGCGTTGTTCTGTTTCCTTGATCGTTAGCAATGATCTCGACTTTTCCATGCTGCCATACTCCAACGCAAGAGTATGTGGTGCCAAGATCTATTCCAACTGCGGGAGTTTTCCCCATTTTGAAAATGAAAAATGACAAAAAATGACGCTTTCGATGTTTCGCCGGCCGCGAACTTTATTGCTTTGACCAAAATTCCTAATTTGAATTTTTCCGAAATAAGCGCGGAACGCACAATTTAAATTACTTAGGCATGGAGAAATGAAACGCATCGACCCAATAATAGATGCATAACCAAAATTTAACATAGTATTCATTGGTTGAATTATAAATAGACGAATGATTTAATATAAAGGTAAGCAAAGATTTGGAAAGAAAAGTGTGTGGGAATGAACTAAAATAAAAAAAGGATTGATAAATTGATTTAATGTGAAACGGATTTTCTGGATATTTCTTTTTAGCTTTTTTTCCAGTAACTTTTGTTTGTGGAAATGAGTCGTCGATACCTTCGAACAAGAATCAACTAGAAGGGGCGTATCCATACAAATTTTAAAAAAATATTCGCTTCCTCTAGGGTTAATTTCATAAGATATTATTGATATCCCAACAGAGACAGAGAAACTCTGGAAACGAATGTGGGTATCTAGGCGTTTACAGGGCTCATGACGTATTATTGGCTGGGTTAAGTGGCCACTTGACGTACTACAACATTCCCCATTCCGCCCATTATCTGATAACCATATATGACAAATTTTGGAACTACTAATATATATTGAAATCGTCTTCGTCATTCCGTTTTACAGAATGTTTCATCTGTTGAGAAGATTGCAAAGGATTTTTTTTTTTGCAATCATCTTTTTATTAGTGTAGGTAAGGCCCTACCGAGTTTTATTACTTACTCTACAATAATATCTGATATCAGCCCAGCATGGATAATCCAGTAATTTGTCTACAAGTATTTGTATTCATTTCAAAAATGTTGTTTAATTTCATAACACTACTTATTATCAAGTAGCACCGTCTTAAGACTCCAGCACTTAGGCCAATACACGAAACGTGTGACGAAGATGTCTAGTGATGACGTAGATGCCTATTGATGACGTAGTGAGTGACGTAGTGGGTAACTATGGACACCTCAGACATGGTAGTATTTTTCAAGTATGGAATGTCACTTACTTCTCTGAAATTCTTGTTCGAAGGGCAATATTACCTATTATAAATATTTTACTTATACATGTTCGAAAACAAAATTCTATCCGTGGAATACTTGCTTAAAATAAATATGTTGTAAGTTGTAACCTAATTTAACTTTATTGAAAGTTTCCCCACAGAGAGATCAAATTTAATATTTTTCTCCAGAATACTTAGTACCTTAAATAACATAGATATTTATACTAGAATTTAATTGTAGGTAACTAACTCATGGGAGTACAAACCATCACTCTACATCCGTTTCCTATTAGGAGCATATGGATTACACAAACTGCCTCCAAGCTAAGCGGTTGGCCCCACGTCTGAAGATAATGTACATATTTTGAATATTGTTTCACAAAAAACCTTTTTTTTACCCCTTTATTTAGGTACAAAGGAATAACCACTATTTTTAGAATTACGCATTCCAAGTAAGTTTAAAATACCATAGTTATTTCCGACTATTTGAAAGCAGCCCGAAATTGAAATATTTGAGTATATCATAATAGCTCAAATGTTTCGCTTTAATTTAAAAAAAAATATTTTATTTTAATAAGAATTATATTTTTATCCCATTTCGTAAGAGGTTTCCTCTTATATACATCATAAACAATAATATTTTTGTAAAAAATATTGTTGACTGTTTACTTAACATTTATTTTTATAAAAATATTATGTTCAATACTCATGATCTATTATAGTATATATATAATAAATATTTATGTAAAACTTTTTTTTCTTTTTTATTCTTCATAATACAAGAGGTATTATAGAAAAAAACAGACGATATTGGAATGAAATTTATTCAAGTTGATGTTTATTAATCCTTTAAAGTATGTGTAGGGCAGAATTCTTAATTTCCTAGGGAAAGTGGTAACAAGTTTTACCACAAGGATAATAAAGTGCAATTATCAAACAGCTTGATTAAACACACACATTTTTAAAAAAATATTAAAATTATGTTACGTTGCATTAACACAATAAATATTTTTATAATATATGCGAAACAAGGTGCAATCCTATAAAACAAAAGTAAGAATTTTTATTGCAATCATGGTAACAAGGCCATGCACCGGAATACTGTTTTAAAATCCAGATTACTTCTTCTTCTTCTTTTTCTGCGCGTCAGGCCAGGGAAAACCTCGAATATTCAGCATATCTTGAATGTTGTGGCACACATAATAAGCATTATCCATGGCGGCTTCCGTGAATATGTCAACATTACACCTGTTTTTACTTTTCCCGCCCCGGCTTTTCGGCTTCCCGGCGGCTTTCTTTGCCTTTTTCTTGTCGCCATTTCCAATCGAGTTCTTTTTCTTCTTCCCCTTTCCCGCCATTTCTCACCAACTGTCAAACTTCGCTTTTGTACGTCGATGAATTATTAGGACTCTTGGATGATGACGTTTTATAGATTTGAGGACGCGATTAAAGTGTTAATAACTCTCTGTTGCATAAATATTTGGTTACCAGGTTGTGGGGTTGTTTAGTTACAAAGTTATCGATTTAATTTTGTACAAGTCGCGAATGTCACGGAATATTGAACGATGAAAAACCTATAATATAGTAAACGTAGTACGTCAGTTACACTTAGATCTGCCTTGCAGAGTAAATTATTTAGAAAAAGTAATGACACGAAGATTCCGCACCTCAATACACTTACACGGGTCGACTTATCAGTCCTTCGACTGCCGGCAAGCATCCTCCCACACACCGCAAAAGGTATGGGCTATATATAGGGTTGCAGTAACAGTATACAATACTAACCCGTTCCTTACGAGGAGCGTTCATGAATTTTACCATGCATCTAAAATGACTTTTTTTTTCTTGTGGACGGGCTGTTGGCTAATTTTTAAGAAGAAAACTTTCTTTAAATAATAATTATTTTAGGCTATGTAAACAAATATAAATAAACACTTACATGTGGAAAGTTACACCATCTTTTTTGTTAATTTTATCCGTACGGTTTTTACACGGTTTCACTACACAGGAAGGCATTTCGGAATGTTTTCTGAACGTCCGACTCGGCCGGCGGTTAAAGAAATGGCGGTCTGGCGGAGTTGGAGGTTTTGGCGGAGTTGAAGTGTCATTCATTTTTTGGGTTCAGTTCAAATCTAAGTGTATTAATAAATCAATGTAAGTATCCTATTATTGTATAATATGTATCATAGATATAAAGCAGATTAACCATTTTTGCCTAGTAGAGGTGAACCTAATAAATGGGTTTCCATTAAATTTAGACATTTAGAGCCTTTATTATCTTATATATATATTCTTCATTTTTCAACTCCTCCCCTTTCATTTTGTGCTGCCTATAAACTTTTAATGAACCGGCAACTTTAGAGTCCATTGCAAAACATGTATTTTTGCTGGAATTTTTAGCAATGTATTCGCATGGAAAATAATAAAATTATAAAATCGAAAAAAAAGCAAGGTAGAGGAATAAAAAAAGGCATATTTGTAAATGTTTTTATTTTTATTTTCTTACAAAACAATGCAGTCTTATTTTATATGAATTTTATACAAAAACTCGATGTACAAGCGGGAAACCAGTGAATCTACATCGTATTGGAGTCGATTTTGTATAATAAAATTTACGGATTTAACCATAGTGGGTAAGAAGTTGATTTTTTTTCGAGATTTTTTTTACAAATTGTCATCAAATATAATTTATTTAGTCAAATTAATACTATCCATAATGAAAACTTAAGCGAAAACCGAATAAATATTTTGTATTAATTTAATTATTTAAAAAAATACTTAAATATTTTTTTTTTATTTAAAAAATAACAGGTAGCTAGCTTACCTTAGGTGTATTAAAGTTTTTGAGGTCTCAGTATTTTGTAGAGTGGAAACAGTAATAAAATAAACCCTGTAGGTATCTACCAACGAAAATAAATAATATGAAAAGTAATAATACAAAATGCAAGGGTAAAATGTTTTTGTCAGTTCATCAATTTTGCTTATAGATTGGTAGTACCTACCTATGTGTATCTGTATAAAAATAAACTCTATCTATGAGATAACAATAAAATAAAATCCATTAAAATTATTTTCATTAATTAAATTTTCATTGATAAAAATTTTCTGTTGCATACCTACTAACCATAACAACTTATTAAGTAAAAAAAACTCTTATTTGATAAATTAATAACATATTATGTAAATTAAAATACACATTTTAATATTTTATTCAAATGTAACAAAAGTATTATACACAGACATTATACAAAGCATAAAAGAACTTGCCAATTCTAATTTATTATATTTCAATAATTAATTGTGTAAAGAAAAAAATTAATCAACGTGGCATATTTATCTTCATAGAATAAAAAATACTTTATAAAAATCTTTTACCTGCCTCATAATATTATTAACAAAGTATATTTTCAAAATGCATTGTTTTAAATGTAATATTGCTAGATATCTTTGTATATTTATAAAAATAAAAACCCTTTTGCAATTCCGACTATTTTAATGTGCTAAATTAATATAAAAAGTTCTTTTTTTTCTTCTATCTACCGTAGTTCTTCTACTCACTCCTCTTTTCTCTATCAAAGGGAACTTAATAGTTCGATAATTAGGTAATTTTGAAAAAATGGTTGTTGACTTGTTGAGGTATTTTCTTTCTCGTTGACTTATATAGTTATTTTTCAAACGTATCAATATTACATTGATTATTAAGATATTTTGAAAGGTGGTTAAGATATTTGTTTAGCTATTTTCACATTCAAAGTTTCGAAATTAGGTCATTTTGAAAGGCGCCTCGATGACTTTTTGAGCCTCCTCCCTGTGCCAGCTAGACACGCCAACTGCTGGACACGGAGCCACATCTCTACCAGCGTACTTCAACTGGAACAAAACAAATCGACATTATAAAAACATGACATGTTGATTTGGTTTAAAGTAACAATTTGACATCTCAACAGAGACGAGAAGTTTGGAAGGGAATATGGATATCTTTGGAAGGGAATATGGGAATATGGATATGGACAAATCGACATTATAAAAACATGACATGTTGATTTGGTTTAATGTAACAATTTGACATCTCAACAGAAACGAGAAGTTTGTAAGGGAATATGGATATCTAGGCGTTTACAGGGCTTATGACCTGTCATTGGCTGGGTTAAGTGGCCACTTGATGTATTACAACATTCCCCATTTCACCTAGTATTTGATATCCATATCTGCCAATATACAGTAAAATGGCGTCACACATGTGAACACTCTCTGTCATCCATTGAGAAAATTGCTAAGCATTTTAGCAGAAACCTTTATGATTGCAAGTGAGATTCTTACCGAATTATATCACCTACTAGGAAACGCCTGAAGATGAATCTTCAAATAATTCTTCAGCTAGTTTTTATAAACAACATTTTGAGTGTGTCCAAATACTTGTAGACAAAAACTGGATTATGTAACTGAGGTGAATAACGATACAAAAACATTTCGGTACTCATATGTATGTATAATAGATATATTATATTCTTTGTAATAGTGAATTTTCATACATAGGTACATTATTTTAAGCCTTTCTGATATCTGATACAACATAAAGTTTAAGAAAAAAGTGCTCATGTTTATTTTTACTATGTATATAAATGCATATAACCAAATAGGAATAAGATGTACCTTTCTACCAGCCAAGTTTTCAAATCGGGGTTTAACGAAGAACCAGGCACCCATGTTGCGTGGCTCCTCTTGACTCCAGATAAATGCTGAAATTAAAGTTAAAATTATCAATTAAAAAGCAATTGTTACTATGCAGAGTGTAACAAAACTCTTAGTACAACCCGAAAACTGGTAAATCTACAACATATTTGGAGACGATTGTGTAATATGACTTTTTAATTTGAGCTTGAAAAAAAGTTTTTTTTTTCTTACAAAAGTTTTCATAAGTATGGGAGATTAAGTAAAATTGCTAAAATTTTTATTAAAACGCGTTTTTTTATTTTGTTTTCTTTAAGGATAGTGTTAATTTGACTAAATACATGATATTTGATAACAATTTGCAAAACAAAAAAAAAAAATCAACTTCGTACTCAACTTTCTCGAAAACTAATGGTCAAATCAAAAAATTATATTCTACAAAATCGACTCCAAATATTATTTAGATTCACTGGTTTCCTGCTTGTACATCCAGTTTTATTACACCCTGTATAAGAAAGCTTTTGTTTATGAAATATTATGTAAATAAAATTCAAATTTTAAAATTATTGAATTGGATAATTCATGAGAAGATTCCATGCTTATGAAGTATTGAATTACTTTGTTCTTCAATTTTATAAGTTAGATTATTTTAAAACAATTTGCCCAAATGGCATACGGGTTTTTTAAAAATAACAATTCCACTGTACGATTGTACATTTAATTAAATTTTAGTACATTATGTTGAAGTAAGAGAAGTAAGTAAGCAAGAGAAGTATGCCAGGACAGAGTGGTGTGGCGTTCTATTCTCTCTACCTACCCTTCGGGGAAATGGCGTGATGGTTAGTTAGTTAGTTTTACATTATGTTGCATTATGTTTTGTATAAAAAAAACTTTTTGCAAACTGAATTAAATAAAAAAAATATTTAAAAAAACACAACAGATGAGGTCATACTTACACCTAGCATTAGTATATTTGGCAAGTTCGGTTTGCAAATGCACAAGTGGGAATGGACAAAGTGATTCTAAGCGAACTATTGCTACATCATTTATTTGTCTGTCTCTTCGTTCTTTATCCAAAGCGTAATAGTGCTTGCCGCTCGTGATAATCACTTTCTTCACTTTGTTGGCTTCAGCTAAATTGTCCCCTGAAAGAAAAAACAGATATGATTAAAAATAAAATATATATAATGTGACGTTAAATCTATCTCCTAGCTGAAAATGGGAGGAAAGTGGACATGGCATGGACATGAAAGGGCCAGAATGAGGACCAATGCACCAGACGTCTGCTTAACTGGAGGTTTAGAGCTGCAAGGAGACCTACAGGAAGAATGGATGGACAGACTACAGTGGACCAACATGAGGGAGGCCTATGTCCAGCAGTGGATAGCGAATGGCTGTTAAAAAAGGAGACAAGACAAAACTGTGCAAATATTGTAGATTGTAGGATACTTAGTCAATATTGATATTAAAATAATTTAAATTAATTTTTTTTGTTGATTGATTCGGCATTCACTTTGTAACACTTCATAATGAATTATGATTAAATAAAACGATGTTATGTGTTACTATTGGTCCAACATCAAGATGTTTTTTCTATTTTTTTCTATTACTCCATGTATCAATATTTATGTTACCCTTGTGTCTAGATTCTTAAGTATTGCAATTACATTTTTTCTGTATTTTTCTGTTTATGCATTATGATATGTATTCTAATTTAGTGTCTTTTCACCAGTCGATGGGAGAACTGTACTTCCGAAACCAGGTAGTGTAGGTAAATTATATTTCTATAGAAGAAACCAATAGTAACACATAACATCGTTTTATTTAATCATAAAAAATTAATTTTAATTAAACAAATTTAATAGGAATATACTTTCCTCTTGGTACTGAGTTTTGAATCTTGGAAACTGGAAAAATAACAAGCAACAGTGATAAATAAATCACATAAGTGTTTAATTATATTCCATTACCTATGACTGGAAGGAAGTGTGTTCCGGGACCCATTTCTTGTAAAGTAGATGTGGCTTCAGACATTCGGAGAAGAGTTTTCGGCGATATTATCACCAAAGGTTTTCTGTAGTTTCGCATGATCTGTAAATAGAAGAGTTTTGATTGCTAAATTTTCAAATCCTTATATTTTTATCGTGTGTTAAGAGACTAGAGTAATTTGTTTTAACCTGTCTCCTCAGAAGATGGAAGTACTGCGATGGCTTGGTTACATTCACCACCTGCATATTGACATCCTCTCCATCAGGCTTGTCTTCCTTGCTGTCTGTCAGCTGCAGGAACCTCTCCATTCTACTCGAGGAGTGCTCGGCTCGGCTCCATCGTAACGTGGGGCAGCAACATCACGAGGCCATTGCTTTTCATCCATTTTGCTGATCACCATATAAAATATTGTTAACGGGAATAAAAACACATAAAAAAGATAATAATTTCTGTGTAAACTTCTATCACAACTTGTATTCGACTATCTGGCAGTTATTTCTGACTATCAGAGATGTGATAAATTTTTTAAGAAAGTTTCATATGAATTTCAGTATGAGTAGGTATATGTATTATATAAACAAAAATGTGTATTACAGATTGTTAGAGCATGAATATTACTGCGCAATAACTAAGTTTTACATATTTTTAAATGAAAATGCAGTATTCACAAAAAAAATAATTTGGTTTATCTGTGCCTAGAGGGTCCGCTACGTGGTGTAGCGGTAGCGCATTGTGCTGCCATGCATGAGGTCGCAGGTTTGATTCCCAATGGGGGATCAATATGAAATATTTATTTGAATGTGTTTTTCATACAAAAATATTTCATATGTGATACCTTGGACTGGTGCTGAGGGTAAGACCCGATCATCTTGATTTCATGTAACAAATTATCAGGATTCACTGCACTTGTGTATCAATGCGGTGCCCTATGCACCATAAGGGAGAGTAGAGGGCCCATAGTATTGCCAATACAAGGCATTCCGCCAACATCAGCCCTCTAGGTACGGTTAAGCCAAATGTTCTTTTAAAAATTGTTTTTGGCTTAGCATGACAGTGTTATCATAAAAGTAAGTTAGAATTTTTGATCTGGAATTTAATTTTTTTTAAATCTCTTAAATTCTAAAATATGTTTATATTTACTTTCTCCCGAAGCAACATATGTGTCAATAACGATCTGGGCTCCATTGAAAAAGTCTCCAAATTGGGATTCCCAGATCACCAAATTATTGGGGTTATCAGCAGCCATTCCGTACTCGAAACCTAGGACTGCCTCTTCAGATAAAATACTGTTGGCCACCTGAAAGATAATAAAACAAAATAATAATGTCTTCTTTATCTCTGTTGATAAATTACATTATAATAGAATTTCAATTAAGCTTGTTTCAATTTGTAAATTATACAAGTTTTATTGTATCGTCTAATACAGTAAATATCCATTCAAGCGACCGCGTAAATACCCGAACACACCTGAAATGTTCCTATTATTTTTTTCCATGCGGCGCTACAATTGATCTTATTTCTTTTTATTATATCACAAAAGCCATACAAAGATAATTATTTTTATATGTAGATAAAAGAACCCACAGAAAAATTAAATTGAATAAATGGAAAAATATATACTTTCAACGCTTGAATTACAAAAATGGTTTTATTTGATATTTAATTTAAAAATGGTTTTATTTGACATTTGATGTTTACCTCTAAGAAAGCTTTCTGATCTGGAATGATGGAGTTGAGCGGAATGTAAATATCATTAGATTCCTGGTCGACCAGCATAATATGGCGGTTGGAGAATGTACCGCGGCCAACATCTTCACCACTGAATCGTACATTATGGCCAGACAGTAGCAGCGTTCCTGAAAACATAATAAATTCAATTAGATCAAGGAATCGAAACTTCATTACTAGGTATCAGAGATTTGATATAAAATTAATGTCGAGAAATTGTTATTTTAACAAGGTACCATAATGCGGTTAAAACAATTTTACATACACAAATACACAGCTACCATGCTGACTCCTCATAAAAAATAGGTTATTAATGTGAATAAAATTTATGTAGCCTACACGTTTTGCGAATAGTATGATAATTTATGTAAGTAGCATGGTTGGTGTGTTAGGAATCTTTCACTAACAGTTGCAAGGCAATGGTTTATTCATGTAATTCTTAATTGACGATTGTTCTGTTAATAAAATTTAGCTATCTTACCAATGGCTAATGCTTCAGCTGTAGACCAATCAATATTCTGTCCATTTGCAATTTTTGCTAACCTCGATACAACGTGGTTTTTTTGGATGTGGTGATGAATTTCCTGAAAATATTTGGATTATATTTAACAATAAGCCTGAGACAGTAAGCATTTACAAACATACAAGCATCAAATGACGGTTCTATGTACCACACACTTGACTCTTCTTAACGAATAACTGTTTGCACTGTGATACTTTACGAAATCAGATGGGTATCGAACGGATTTAGTTCCAATGAGAGTTAGTTCTTCTAATCGGGCTCCAGTATCCCATGTTTCTATGGCGCTTGGTGCTTGGACTATATTAGACCATTGTTCTTGGTAATATGATTGCTAAAAATAGAAATTGAAGTTCATGACATTGGTTTGATAGGCAGTTTTGGATCTCTAAACGTCACTCATCTTCAACAAATGTGGCGATGTTAAAATTTAACAGGATTATAAAAAACTGCAAATATAATAGAAAAGTACACCAAAGGAAAGTGTTAGCCATCTAAAATGAGCTAAAAAATGCTCTTTAAAATACTTTTATCATAAAGTTCAAGAATAGAAAGAAGGAAAAAAGTTTTCAGAATAGTAGTTTACTAAGGCTGGAACGAAATATTATAATGTAAATAATATAATCTGAATTACATCAGGTTTGTAGGAGTCCAAATTTTTTAATTCATTCGCTAACCACTCAGTATGTTGAGAGACCACTTTATCGGCATCTTCTTTAGTCCAAACTCCTTCTTCAATCAATTTCTCCGAGTACAAATCAGGAACAGACCTGCCAGGTGATTTATGAATAAGTCATCGTCCAAACAAATATCATTCTACCAATTTTATTACTGGAAAATTATGATTACATTGAAGATCTTACTTGCGGTTGTTGATTATTTTGTAGAGAACTGGATTAGTGAATGTGGGATCATCCATCTCATTATGTCCCCATTTTCGGAAACAATTCAAGTCGATAAAAACATCCTTTCTGAATTTCCTCTGATATTCAAAAGCCACCCGAGTTGCTTTTGCAACTAACTAAAAAAAGAGTGAGTGTCAACTATTAGTTCAGAAGAGTTCAATATTATGCATTGTGTTGATTTGGAAGCAGCATTAACATGTATTACATTTCTGATTATCCTAAAAAATACAAAAAAGAAACTGCAAAGGCCCTGGTTTTCTTGGTGATAAAGTGTTGAGTAGTATTAGATACTGAGAGAATGGGAAGGAATGATCAACACTTTAAAATGTAGTGTTATGTATTGTTAATTGTAATGCCAATTTATGGGCAGTTAGATACACGCGTTCACCTTTACTGCAGTGCCAAGCAAAACAAAATAAAAACTATATTTCCAATATTGCAGGACCTCTAAGTATAATTTTACTGTGATTTAGGCTTGGAACAAAAACTATAAAAGGCTTAAAGACTGTAAAAACGAGCAATAGAATGATCCTGTTATGTTTTTAAATAAATTTCTAGAGGGTTCTAATACTCTGTTAGAAGATAATATTTTTTAAGAAACTATTTTGTACGGCTTGCTCACATGATGAAAAATGCAATAGGTTATTTGGTAGTTACCTCTGGATAATCAGCATTAACATGCAACACGGGTGCATTAATACTTTTGGCAAGATCGGAAGTGTAACGGCTTGATCTTCCTCTCTCCCCTGGAGTTGTGAAACCAATCTAAAATTATAAACATGTTATCAATTTCATAAGGAGGTCAGTGCACAGAGTATAATTATAATGATATAAGAGTATAATGAGGAATTCCTCAGAATTTACGAAGTTTAATAAATAGTTTCAGTGTAATAAAAAATTGTAAAATGACTAATCGAGAATATTATTCTCGACATTATATTATATGCATTTGACATGAGATATTTTATATAACATTATATGTATTACATTACAGTATTTGATATAAAGGGAGAAGTAAGCAGTGTTTTATGAAATACTTGATTGTTAATGATGACATGAATTGATCCTCCAACATTGAAGTTGGGAGTTTGGGCCATCATGAGGCACTCCTGGTTTATTCCCTGACCAGCAAATGCAGCATCGCCATGGAGCTAAAGAAAGAGAAATAACAATTCAATTATATTGATATTGTGATTTTAACTATAAGCCAGAAATGCACCAGGGCTACGATTATCAACGTGTAAGTAGATATAAGTCGACATGAGGTTGATACAAGCATTTATCCTCAAATTTCCTTGATAAAATCGAAGATAAACGCTTCTATTAATGTATTGACTTATATCTACATTAACGAAGCCAAAAAATATTGTGTTGTCCCTATGATGAAGAAAATTGCTTAAAATATTGATTTGATATTTTAGATTACGAATGGTGATCAAATGTTGATTTTTTAAGTTTTTAGCCAATTTTCAAGTAGTTTTTAAGATATAAGTTAGCGTAGTCAGGTTTATATTTACCTGAATATTGATGACTTTATCCCCTAATCTGGAGTTCACATCGTCAGAATAATCTCCTTCCTTGAGAACTTGTTGCTTGGATCGAGTTTTTCCCATTGAAACAGGATTGACAACCTGAAGTCAATACATAAAGTTGAATTAATTTACCATTTCAATTGTGTAAATTATAAAACAGTTTGAATTTTAACTTACTTCAAGATGGGAGGGTTTATTCAGCATAGAAATCTGGAATGAGCCATACCCAATCTCAATCTTTTGAGAAACACCTGAAAAAATTAGTAACTCAAATTATTTAAAACAGTAACACATAATATTTGTACATAACAATAGTTTCTATATATGTATAGTAATAATCAAGCACCAAAAAAAGGTTGGCAAAACTGAGTGATAAAAACTAAGTGATAAAGGCCACGTTTATGATAGCGAAAACAGCGAAGAAGTGAAAAAATCCAATGTATTTATATATCCTTAGTCCGAGAGCCTTAACCACGCTTGCCTATTTAACAAGGCATCAGGTTCTCGGCGTCCTGGTCGTCCACTGTTTGCGTCAGAGCTGCGGGACGTGGACTTGACTTGGGAGGACGCACGGGAGCTGGCGGCCGATCGCTTGGCATGGAGGCAGTTTGTGGATTCCATATGCTCCACATAGGGAGCGAATATGGTATGATGATGTTTTGCTATCGCCGTCTGGTACTTGTGAACGTGGCTTAACATATTGAATTTTAGTGTTTTTTCTTTTAGGAAAGACAAAAATGCAATAAATACGTAATTATTGAGTACCTATGTTTACTACACATAAATTGTGAGGGTTTTATTACGAATTTCCTTATCAAAATGGCCTAAAAGAAAGAGACTTACTATAATGATTGGGAATATCACACATGGCTTTGGTATTAGTGAGGAATTCTGGCAGCCCTCGATATTTCATGAATATTTTGGACGGAGGACACTGCAGCATTCCAGTTAGCAAATTCAATTTTCCACGATGTGGCATTCCTAAAATCATCTTCTCTACGGTATCTAGAATTAAAAAAATACATAAATATGAAAATTGTTCAAAATAAATACATAAATTTTTGTAATACATGGTTTTACAAAATTATTATGGTCTGGCTTTCATAGTGTTATATTACCTGAATTTTTCGTCGCAGGTTAATGAATAAACGAGCAATAAAAAGAGAAAATTAAGGCACTTTGCATTTCTCTGTCAATTTTTTTTCGGGATTGAGAAAGATACTTTTTTAAGACAAAAAATATTCAATCATAATCCCAAACACAAATAAATCCTATTATTTTCCCTGAGTTCATGAAATCGTTTGATCTGGCCATTGTTAACTTCAGTATGCATCTTTGATAAACCTTAATATGCATTATGAAATGCCGCATGAGTGTCATTATCATATAAAAGTGACGCAGGGAAAGTTTGAGGTATATTTGAGCTAAGGTGACATTCTTCTTCTTCAGACACTCAATTCTAAGATTGGTCAGTACAAAACATTCGATCTCTCCACTCTTCTGTCACATGTCAGTCTGATGTTATGTTGAAAATATATTGAAGGTTTATTTACTTACATGTAATAATAATAAAGCAATATACTACTTTTTCCCTTATCCGCACTCAATGGCGCATAGGGCACTGCATCGGTACACCAAGTGCAGTGATTCTTAATTACCTTGCCTACCCTAATTAAAAACTCTGTGCACGCCACTGAGCATGTGTGTGTGTGAAGGAATGAATTGAAACAGTTTGTTATTGTTTATATTTGTATTTATTAAAAATACCTTCGCAAGACAAGTTGAAAAGTTCAGTGAAGAAGGCCATCATGCCCTCAGCCCCCTCTCCGCCGTACCTCTTGACGGAGGGGAACTTGACGGCCAGGAACTGGTCCCAGGCCTGCGACTTCAGCAGCTCGCGGGCTATCTCCACCTTCCCTGATGGCAGCAACTCCTCGAAGTGGATCCCCTCGAAGCGCCCGGAGAACCATTCTCGTTCCTCTTCAGACTGGGCAAAGAGAGATTATTTTATTAAACATTTATTTACATCGACAATATGTCGAATGGGTTTGGGTCACTGCTGTATGAAATCTCACCTAGTGAGATTAAACATTTGTAACTCCGCAATGTGTGAGTGTCTCCTAGGTTTTTTGTTTTGTCCTATCAATGATAGATTTCCTTCGTTCCTCCCCGAATGCCATTGTAAAGGAGGTTAAAGCTCTTAATGAGCTATACGGCCATCTAAGTATGTAAAGTTGAAACTGTCAAGCAAGTTGCTGGGAGGATAAATATACATTAATTCAAAAAGATTATTCTGACTTCCCATAATTTAGTGTGTTTTTGTGTCAGTTTTTTAAAAGACTATGGCCACAGACAAACTATTATGCGGGCATTTTCATTTGGCATAATAAAGTGAGATTATAGCCCTCTTGAGGTTCTTTTTCATAAAAATAGCTGTATAAAGTTGTCTAGTAATAAATGCCATTATAAATGAATCTGAGAGTGATGTTACCTCAAGGTATGTGAATTCAGGGGAAAGATGATTGCAGTATAAATTGTGAAGAAGTTCTATGGCTTCCTCTACTGTCCCACTGGGCTCAGGAACATTTATTATCCCAGTAAAAAGTAAAGGGTCCGATGGCGAAAGGCCAAAACGCTCTGGATGTAGTTCTTTCAATTTCCTGTAAATGTGAATGTATACAAAAATGCTACATTCAAAAAAAAACTTTTGGCATCATGGATTATAGTCAAGACTGGCGTTGAATTGGCTTGAATTCAGAGGGCGCTAAAAAACAGATTAAGGCATACATTTTTTGTGCGAAAGTGTTTTAGTATTTTTGCTGCCATACATTAAAATTACGGGTATGTATTGGATAATTTTATTTTACTGATAAAGCTCTAATTTTCTGAGAAATCATTTCTCTTTTCTGCATATTTAATTGTGTTGCATAGAATGGGAGACTTTATGATTATCGAGTTGGTAGATTGGTTGGTAAAATTTTTGTGTTCCCAGTAGCAGACACCATATTTTTTAACATAGCAACAATTCATTATGACCTTTATTCATGAATCTACCAACCTACCATGTATCAAAGTAAATCTTGTGATAAATTGTTAAAAATAACTGATTGCCAAGATAATAAATAGAGATATGAACACAAAACATACATTTTACAAAATATATATTTATAATACCTCATCAGAGTAAATATAAATTATCTAATAATGTACCTAACATAGCCAACATCATTTGGCGTAAGACTCTGAGTTGATAAGTTCATATTTCTAATTTAAAAAAACCTTATTAAAGACTAAAATTTGTACATATCAGCTTGGAAAAACAGGCGTTGATATATTACAGAGTTAAAGCCAAATAATTACAGAAGTAAATGGAATTATATACTGTTTTATTTTGGCTATGGTATCATAATATAATTTTATAAAATGCTTGCAAATAATTTTAGTATATATATTAATAAAAGTGCTGTTAAAGTAACAGTTACTCGGAGGCATCTAGTGATGTTCACATGCTCTACGATTACCAGATTAAAATAAAGTAGTCAATTGTCAGTTTAAAACCAAATCAAATAAGTATGTATAAATTATTCTGCTGCGTAACGTCACTCTGGTTTGTAATATTATATTCATAATACAATGGAAATCTAAACATATTATTGTAAGCAATTTTTAACAAAATAAATTAATCAAGATGAAATTTTCTTACGTGTAATTTTTCCGTAAATCTACAGGATTTGTTTGTGCAGATTTGTGACCTAGTTCTCTGTAGGCAGTTACCAGACGGTAGAAGTTGCTCTGGTTGATTCTTGCTTGCAGAGATGCTTCAGAAACTAAAAATCAAACAAAAACATTTTTTTAAAAAAAAATATTAAGTTTTCCATCATAGGCCAGAGTTAGAAATTTAGGTGTTTTCAAAATGTTATTCCAGATTTGTTGACAGCCACAAAGCTTCGAGACTATTTTCGAGAACATTTTGGAAAAAAGTTGTGCAATCTATGGAGAAAAAAACGGGAGGCTTTCTTTTAATTATCAGGATAATTAACGGTGTCAGGAAAAAAAAAACAATTGGTATTTATATAATTGAAGAGCACATCAAATTCTAGAGAATTAGCATGCCAGTTTTTATATAATATTATAATTTTTCCGTAAAAAAATAAAAACCTTATTTTGCGGCCACATTTGGTGTGCGCTGCAAAAATAGGAATGGAGTCGTGTTGAAGTGGGGATTCGAACCGAGGATCTCTGGACTCAGAGACTGCGACGCTACCACTGGGCCACCACCCGTTCGATCATTAATCATCATCTCATAATATCTGCTTCCAACATGAAGCATAATATAGCATCTACAAACTGCCCCCACCCTAAGCAATCAGTTGCCAGTTCCACTAGTTCTGACATACTTAAACTACTAAAAAGTAAGACAAACCTACTTAACAATTATTTAAGGATTTCGTAGCACCTAAAATACTTTTTTTTTTTATAGAACTAATGATATTTATTATAAGTTTAATAAAAACGATAATTTCTGAAAAGAAAGGTACTTAACTACTGATAAATGCAAACAATTGACACAAAATAATCACTCGCACTCAAATACAGATAAGCATATTTTATATTAAGCATCTAAATACCTTTTATATTTTTATCTCTACAATAAATTAAGTACTAGAGATATAAGTACAGAGTATTAAAATATAAAATCAACGACTATAAATCACACTGAATATTGAATTTAAAAATGTTCAGCATGCATAAAATGAAGTGGTAAGTATGAAAACAGACCAGAAACATTAGATTTTAAAATAAGCAAAATAAGTAACAGAAAAATATAATTAGAAAAATAATACTACTTTTAATAATTTGAATGAATTTATACTAGGGAACTAATGGCGTGAAAATGACCAACACTGTATAAAAATGAGTAGGTAGTAGGTACCTATCGAATAACTTTTTGTTGGCTTTGTGAGTTTTATATACATTTTTATGCATGTATGAGTTGATTTCAACTACAAGTATCGTAGGTAGTTTAAATTCCGTATTGAATAAGCAGTTCATTCGCTAAACTTGAAGTAGGTACTCAAAATGTAAAATATATCATTGTACCTACATAAAATACTTGTCCCAAAAAAACTTTGGTGCATCCATACTTCAAAAAAACTTATTGCAAATTGCAATAGCGTTTTTAACGTAAGTCAGAGTAAGATAAAAGAAAAAAAGATATTACAGTCTGTCATTATTCTATTCATACAATTAAAAACTTTAATCACGTGTGTCTGTGCCAGTCTGTAGATATAAATTGGACCACACTTTCCGGGTCAAAGTTCAAGTTCATCATAACTTTTATTGAATTATTGAACGATGTCTTGCGTACATGGGGACACAAGAAATATTAAACATTTACACCACAAAATGAAAACGCTTTAGTGCGTATTCAAAACACTTATGATTAAAATAATTATATAATAAAAGTTTGTGCAACGCGCATAGTGACAGATCAGCTGTCTAA
This sequence comes from Micrasema minimum, assembly GCA_022494985.1. Classification (NCBI taxonomy): domain Eukaryota; kingdom Metazoa; phylum Arthropoda; class Insecta; order Trichoptera; family Brachycentridae; genus Micrasema; species Micrasema minimum. The sequence continues at coordinate 81,797 of JAGVSP010000439.1, read as the reverse complement.
AAAGTAGTGAGCTGTCAAAATTGACAACTGTTGCAAATCAAAATATTTTGAAAATCCTTAATATGCTAGCAGTTGCATATTAAATAACTTATTAGGTCATTTAACTTTATTGACATAGGACTTAATTACCTAGGTACGTTCTTATCTAAAATGTGTCTTTCTTTTTCCTTTCAACATTTTTAGTAATTTACATAACTTTAGAATCAATTTAATGACTAAATGTTTATTTATCATTTTTACCATCATATTCGCCTACACTTTTTAGGCCTGTGCCCATAAACTCTCATTATCACTATGATATTCTCCTTCTTCCCTGCACTGTTCAAAAGTCACTGCCAAAGTTTTAAATCTTCCAAAAAGGGAATCTCTACACGACAGCCCGCATTATTTTGGAAACACCTAGCACAGGTTTCAGCGGCTATCGAAATTTTCACTTTTCTATGCATTTTATGGCGGGAAACTTTTACTTTTACTTTTATCGACTTGCTCGACCGCGGACACCAAACTAAACGGTACACGGTACACGAAAAATGTCAAAGGAACGAGCAACGAAAGTGCGTACGTGTTTATGTGATAAAATAAAACGGAGTGGAGAGGAGAGGAGTTAGAGGAGAGACGCTTGCATGCCAGACCCCAGACCAGTCGGTTATACGGCGTAAGTCGAGTTGAATTACATTGAATTAATTTCGTATGAATGTAATGTGATTATAAGAGCGGAAACAAATGTTATTCGATTATAATACCTACATATTTGGTTCACAAAATATTTTTGATTCTTCAAACTGTTAGGTACCTACGTCGTTCATTTACTAGCCCTAGGTATTAATAATAGGCACCTTTTTTAAACGGATTCTACTAGTTTGAGAGTGATATTGGCATTAACAAAAAATTATATCTTACGTAGTTAATAAACATCGAAAACGTAAGCAGGTATTTTTACTCAATGGCGGCCCATACAATAACTAAATGTGACAAATTTAATGACAAAAATAACCCCGTAAATTTTAACAATAACAAACAAGGCTACTTTTAGAGTAAAAATATATTTATTCAATTAATTTCGTTATTGAACATTAAAAATTAAGTCAGAGAAGGATGGAAAAGTATAAATATAATGTAGGCAAAATCATTCTGGGCGAATAAAGAGCGAGTATTTAATTCTTCGCGAACTCACTTTATATTAATTTTTTGCCTTTATTTATTTTATTTTATTTACTGAAGGAAAAGTTTTTGTTTACTAAAAATGATAATTCAGTAATAATAATTCAATTCAATTCATAAAAGTATGCTATTTTTCATGAATGTTTTTCTTTATGGACGTTATCACGTAAAATTATCGTCCGTAAACGACTTTACAGACAACCAAAACTTTTTTTTAAAAACATAAAACAGTAAAATAAAAATCAATACATAAGCACTTTAACGCAACGATGGTAGGTAGACGCATAGGACAATGATGCATAGGACACCGGATAGGTACCTACACTAAATACAGTGTATCTTATTTGACCATGTATTACATAAAGGCAGGATGATCAGTCTTACGCTAGATTAGGTAGATTGGTAAAATATAGGTATACCGATTTACATAAGTATACCTACTGTTCTTATAGTAGATGCACTGAAAATCTATTTCATGACAGCTCGTAGCATAAGCAAATTTTTCACAGTGGCAACACATTACGGCGAATTTGCGCGGGAAATACTTCCGGGCAAGGATGGCGATCACTCCTTGGTAATTTTGCATTCATATATTCATGAAGTTTCAAGGGGAGTACCTATGCACCTGGGGCGCAAACGAAGCACCATCTTCACAAACTGTTACATTGTGAGGAATATTTATGTACCAGCACTTTCTGAGTTTTCCCCAGTGAACGCAAATGCGGCGAAAAAGGAACTAACCTATAATGACGTCTGAAGTATACAATATCAACACAATATGGAGAATGTTCAATAGTTTTTGATAAATCAGGTGCTAAACATAAAATCGTTGGCGCCTGGGTGGCTGCAAGTTATGTTCCATGAAAATCCAAAATTGAAGGACTTACTGACTTCTGAATTAAAACACCGATTTTTTAAATACATATTTTCATATTTATAATGGGGACAAACCATTCACTTACACACTTAGATACACTTAGATTTGAGCTGAACCCAAAAAATGAATGACACTTTAACTCCGCCAAAACCTTCAACTTCGCCAAAACCTCCCAACTCCGCCAGACGCGTATTCAGTATTTTCTTTAACGGCCGGCCGAGTCGGACGTTCAGAAAACATTCCGAAATGCCTTAAATGCCTTGAAATTAACAAAAAAGATGGTGTAACTTTCCACATGTAAGTGTTTATTTATATTTGTTTACATAGCCTAAAATAATTATTATTCAAAGAAAGTTTTCTTCTTAAATAATAGCCAACAGCCTGTCCAACAAGAAAAAAAAAGACATTTTAGATGCATGGTAAAATTCATGAACGCTCCTCGTAAGGAATGGGTTAGTATTGTACTGTTACTGTAACCCTATAATATAAGCCCATACCTTTTGCGGTGTGTGGGCGATGCTTGCCGGCAGTCGAAGGGCTCTGATAGGTCGACCCGTGTAAGTGTAATTGAGGTGCGGAATCTTCGTGTCATTACTTTTTCTAAATAATTTACTCTGCAAGGCAGATCTAAGTGTATTATAAAACAATGGGACAAACCTTGAATTTGAACAATATTGGCACGATCACAACCTTTTTCACTACATTTCATAGAACAAATGTCAAAATTTTCTATGCGGTGTACATACTGGCGTTTGATATTATTTATCAACTCATGTGTGTAACATCGAAGGTTATTTGACTAACGTGTATTATATCGAACTTTACAGCAGAGCAATTTGAAGTTCGAAAATTAAAAAAATATTTTTAAATTTTCGAACTTCGAATTGCTCAAATTGAAATATACAGCGATTTGAAGTTCTAAAATAAAAATAAAGCGTTTATAATTTCGCACTTCAAATTGCTCTGCTGTAAAGTTAGATTTATGAACGTTAGCCAAATAGGCTATCAAACACTTTATATGTATACATTACATTTAAGCAGCGAGGACATTTTATTATTACATAAATAAATAAACGCCATTTTTTATACATGCAATTCTGATTTTAAAAAAAAACAATAGAAAATAATTCTGTAAAAGGTCATAGCCTGAGCTTAAGGCTGATCTTACTGGTGAAATTTAGTGGTAGGAAGTTACATAATAAACGATCCTTTAAATAACAAGTTAAGAGAAAGATAAAAAAATTACAGTTACAATGTACATTCATTGAATTCACCTGAAAGATAGACGTTCGCTTCAGGACTTGAACCTGGGACTATCTGCTTCCGCGTCAGGTGCTCTGACCACTGAGCTAAGCGACTAACAACTAAACTGAAAAATTAACGAATATTTTTTATACTTTATGTGTTTTCTATATCAATAAAATATGCCTTTTTGCTTACCAGGGTTATTTATTACGCCATTATTTTCCTTGAACATTTAGTAATCCCCCCCCCCCGAGTTGTGAGTTAACTGACGAGTGACAGGCGCTCAGTAGAAGCAACCGTCAAATAAAACAAAACAAATCATTTTTATATTCTATTATTCGACATTTAAACCGAGTTCAAACAAATTCAAGGCTACTAAATTGTACTTTCGTTAATTTGGTGTCAAAAGAAATAAAATTAATTAAATGTATACATTATAAAATATGTCCGCATTTTAATGTTTAAAACAATAAATAATATAACATAATGATAAATAATAGTGACTGTTTCCTGATTGATACGGGACCTGACATTTAATATTGTCGAAAAAAAAAACTAACAAAAAATATTTTACCTGTAAAATGCTTTCCTCGGCACCAGGTCCCCCAGTAAAAGAATGCATTAAAAATAACAATGTATCATAAAAAAATGTAATGTATTAAGAATAAATATATAAATAAAAACTTTTGGCTGTCTGTAAAGTCAGTTTACGGACGATAATTTTACGTGATATAACGTCATAAGAAAACATCGATGAAAAATAGCATACTTTTATGAAATGAATTGAATTATTATTACTGAATTATCATTATTTTTTGTAAAATACAAAGCAGGAGTTAATTGAAAATTATTTTTTTTTCCATAAATTAGCATTTTTTTGTACTCGTTAATTCAATATTTGTTTACTTAAATTATACAAATTAATTACAAGTAACAATGTGCTTTTAAACAATGTATTTACTTGGTACACAATGAAATCTTGTGTGCTGCTGCTGTCTCTTTTCTACTCGGACGCATCGGCCGATGGAGTGGAAGAGAGATAGATGCGTCACAAACCGAAACGCTTAGGCCGATCGTGCCACTCTATCGCTTGTTCCGCGCTCTCGCTTGCATACTCGGCTTAGGCGGAACGTGACAATGAGTCATGATTTTTCGTGTGTGCAGCCGGCGTTCATCGAGTTATTAGACGTTATCACGTCAAACATATCGGTTATTTCTAGGATACACCTATCGAAATAAAGAAAAAGATTCATGGAGTGTTTATGCCATGCCTGTATCCCTTTGTGGGATTCGTTCATTCTGCTTTTATCGTTTATAAAGTAATAATGCTGTATACATTTATGCGTTGTACCATGAAATGAAAAGTTTAAAGTAAAATAAATTAAAACTAAAATAAACGTAAAAGTTTTAGTAATGGAAAGTCGAGTTTTCGTTACTCTTTTTATAAAAATTTTCATCGCTTTTGACGGTACGTCGTAATTCAGAAGTCTGCGCGGTTCACCGTGATATGGGTTTCACTGACTGCCCCCTGGCCATTCCATGGGTAGGTATTCTACTAAGGGAAAGGGGGTTGAATTAAAATGGCGTCACGTTTGAAAAGGGAATATTTATTTCGCGCGCGAAAAAATAACAAGGCGAAAAATACACATATATAAATTTCCAGTTTTACCAATCTGCCGGCGATTGTGGCGCGGAAAAGTGGAAATGACAGGTGATTTAAGGTAATTTACGGTGATTGTAAAAACATTGAATTAAAGCAGAATTGTTTTGGATTGGAAAAATCCTACAATCTGTATTTATCGATTTCATTTTAAAACGTGTATCTATGAATAGTATCTAATGCAATTTAACTTTTGGAGTTTTATGGTAAAATATTCCTCAAACCTACTTAAAAAAGAATATTTTCAAAGAAATAAAAACATTAAGAACCTAAGGTATCGAACTATTCACAGTATTAAATTTTAGTTTCAACATGATTTCAGGGGCACTTTCCGACTAAACTTTAAGGATTTGGACGAATTAAAATTTAGCTACTAAAAAATTTGTACGAGTGCGGAAAATTTTTTATTCCCGTATTAAATTTGGTATGATATTTTAACGCCACGAAATTGCTCCCATTTGTGTTTTTGTGTAAAAAAAAGTATGCTCCATCGTACGGGACGTAGAAAAAATGATCGAATTACAATATTAGTTTAAAAAAAAAAAAGAATTAAGTAAAACTTTTGTATATAATTTTGATATACGTTCAAAAATATACAATTTTCAATAATCTTATTATCTGAAATGACTTTTTTTTACAATATAGAAAAAAAACTTCTGAATCCAAAATCCTAATCCGTAATTTATTAGTATTTTGTAATATAAATTTAAGGATAATTGAATAAATAAAATAAAGATGTATTTGGAACTAGAATAAACAAATAGTGAGAATTCCACTGTATTTTTCTATTTGACTACAATTATGAAATATTTACTTTGACTTTGATTTGAAATACGCCGTTTTTAGCATCTAGCAGAAGCACGCCCTTCACATTGCACATTTTAAACAACAACTAGTAATTGTAACAATTTTAACAACAACCAATTAGTAATTAAATAAGTAAAGTAAAAAGTGATTCATGAATAGTAGGGTATTTTGTAACGTTATTTCCCTTTGTATTTATTGTCTGTTGAGCTAATAATTGATTTTATGGATAAACAAAGAATCATTAAATACTCCGGTTTTTTCAAAATTTCCATTGAACACAGTTTTCCGATGTACCATAATATATTACGTAAGCCGTCGGTTGGGTGTAGCAAAATTGAAATATAAAATATGAAGCCACGTGACATTATGTATGTGTTTTACGATAAGAATTTACATTCCCCAAGAAACCACTTATCTAAAATGACAATTTTGAACATAATGATTAAGCAAATATTTCTCTAGACTCCAGAGTAATGTAAAGCAATGTTTATTTTTAAATTAAAAAGAGATAATGTTGTCATTTATCTTACACGTTATTTTTTTTAAAACAGCTCTTCTACTAATATTGTATTTATAAAATTATGTTGTAGTTCGTGGAGAGTAACAAAACTCGTAGTAATAACCCGAAAACTGATGAATCTACATCGTATTTAGAGTCGAATGTGTTAACTTTTGAATCCGAGCTTGAAAATTATTTTTTTTCTTCGCGTAAAAGCTTCCACAAGTACGGCAGATTAAGTAAAATTGCACATATTCGTATTAAAATACGGATTTTTGTTTGTTTTCTTTATGGATAGTATTGATTTGAGTAAATAAATTATATTTGGTAACAATTTTCACAAATTTTACGAATAAAAAATCAACTTCGTACTCAATTTTCTTCAAAACTATGAATCAAATAAAAAAATTTGTGGACTCCAAATATGATGTAGATTCACTGGTTTTCCCTTTGTACATCGAGTTTTTTTACACCATGTGTAATTGTGTGTTCTGTCGTGAATATGTTATAATACATCGATTATTTAATTTTCTTATTATTTTTTTTTGTCCTAAGACATAACCAATTAGGTATTTACCTTTTTTGCTGTTTTTTTGATACTCTGAAAATTCAAGTAATTTTTTGGAACATTTTTCAAAGTCATTTAAATCATCACAAACAACCATAGAAGTATATTTTACCAGGTCTCTGCAAACAACAAGCTTATTAATTTGTTAAATACTTGTACATATATACACTATATCAACATAGGTAGAATTTTTTTATTACTTAGGCAAACATAAAGTACCTATTTATCAAAATTGTTAATATTTCTTAATTTATATTAAAAATCGTGTATAAATCACCTGGAAATTACCCTCCCATAAAAAATTTCGCTGCACGTAAATAATACGATACTCGCAATAAATATATAAAATAATGTGCAGGGAGTAAATTGGAAACGTCAGTCTGTCACACCCTAATTTTTCAGCTTAATAAACTACCCCCGCGTTATTTCCCGCCCTAGAAAATGATTTCAGTTTCCAGCGCTACCCGGAAATTGAATTTTAAAAAATGTTTTCGTATTACCGCGAATATTTAAAAATTATGGTGAAATACTTCTTAAATGCACGCAAAAATATATTTAAAATGTTGAAAATAATATTCAATTAAAAATGCATCTTGCATCTACATTTGATGTTTCCGGTTTCCGTTTTTAAACCCCCATGCCGCGGGGCGGACAATAATGATTGATTTATTTATATTTTAATGTTATGAACACAGAGCTATGTATAATAAACTAACAGTAATACCATACACAACATGGCACCAATTAAGTGCACAACACAATGTAGGTACAAAATAAATAATATATACGAGTACTTGAAATCTAAGTACAGTAAAGGTAGGAAGTATTTAATTATTTTGAGTTTACAGATCGATATTATTTTTAAGATAAATAATTGATTTTCCCTTTTGCTAAATTCGATCAAGTACAGAAATATTGTTTCCCTTGTACACTGTACGTAGGCACCTAGATAGGGGTGAGTATTTTGCGAGTGAGAGCTGTCAGATAACCGGCATATCCCTTCACAGTCTAATCAAATTACTTTACGCTTCTGCACTGTTGCGTCAGTTGGAATATGCAGATAGCAGATAGTACCGACTAATACTAATCGGACTAACTACAGTAGTAACAGTGTTGCTCCGCTCATTGTTTACGGTTCTGAGCAGAAATAAAATATGGTTATTCGTTTCAGGTTTTGCTTCAGAAACGTTGAGAGGTTTTTCAGCTGAAATTCAGTAACTAAAAAGAAAAAAGAAAAAACTATAGGCGATTACTGGGTTTTATCCAAGGAGTTTGTGCTATAATAATAATAATTTTAGGGGGTGTATTAAACTCAGATGATCATAACAACAAGGATTCACCTGGTAATAAATAAATATTAGAATATCTGTTTTTTTCAGCCTTCCATTTTCCATGCCGCATTTTTTTTTTTTTTATTAAAAATTTTTATTTTCAAAAATTTCAATATTTTATTTCGTTTACAAGGAAATACAACAAAAACACATATACAATAAAAAAATAAACAAAAATCCCACCAAGGCATAGCCTGTTTGTGGGTATACTGTGAAAGTCAAACAGTATGCACGTGGCAAAAGAGAAAAATAAAGTCATGTAAAAATGGAAAAAAACAGATAATGTAAACAAGATAGCTAAAAAAAAAGATGGAAGAAGAAGAAGGGAAATAATTATAATATATAAAAAAAAAAAAATGACGTAGATTATGTTATTGTTATGGTCTTTATAGTAAGAATGATTTTACCTTTACACTATGTAGGTATCCAACTTTGTGTTAATTTTTTAAAAGATGAAAAATTTGGAAAATTTGACAATGCCAAATGTCAGTTAAAAAAGAATAAATTAAACTGGGGGCAATAAAATGTGCATGTCTCTGAGAAAGTCGTGATTTACAATGTGGAATTTCTAGCACGGATTCTTCTTTGACTAGACCTATTTGAGTTTTAGCAAAAAAGTTTTGGTGCCTAAATACATAATTTAAACATTGTAATATATATATATTCGTCACAAATAAACAATTGGAGGTTTAAAGATCTCAGTGAACCCGAAACCTCCAAATACTGAGATGAACAATATATTTTAACTTTAATGTTTTTGCTTTAAAATTTGTAAATATTTTCTTATCTTATCTTATCGTAAATATTAAATTGGTAGATGTAAAACTGGGTTAGCTTTTGCGAATGTTTCGAAATTACATTGGTAAAAATAAATCGCTATCGTCACTATAATATAATCAGTCATAATTACAGATCTTTGGTAGTTTCTACGTAATATTATAAAAGTCAAAGTCATAATCTAAATAAATTCATGTAATTATGAAGGATATTCCGTGGAGCGGAGAAGGGTAAATAAAGTAATAATATTATGTTACTCTTACTAAACGTTCGTAGCTCTCTCCTTTTTAGCTCTTATTATTTGTGCTTCGTGTTTTCTGAATTCTCCATACTAATACTACGAGAAAATGAAGGACGTGTTAGCAGCAGTCGAGAACAAAGCTTAATTAAATGTCTTATGGGAGTTATCAATTTAGTATGAAAACTTGAAGAAGATATATTAATATCAATTTGTTGCTTGTTTTGCGATGCGAAAAAATCGTAATGGGTGTATAATACATAATTACAAATACTGCTTCGTTTATTACATGACTGTTTCTCCGAAAAAATGAAGCTCGTGAAGTAAATTATGACTGATATTATTGATATCCCAACAGAGACAGAGAAACTCTGGAAACGAATGTAGGTTATCTAGGCGTTTACAGGGCTTATGACTTGTCATTGGCTGTGTTAAGTGGCCACTTGACGCACTACAAAATTCCCCATTCCGCCATCATCTCCAGAGTTGCAGAGTTTCTCTGTCTCTGTTGGGATATCAATAATATCTGATATCAGCCCAGTATGGGTATAATCCAGAAATTTGTCTACAAGTATTTGTATTCATTTTAAAAAAATGTTGTTTAAATTATTACTAATTAAATTCGTATTTAGAAGTGTGGCAATACTAATGTCCTGAATTAACACAGGGAAACCCTAGTTAGTCAGGATTAGAAAACTACCCCTGTGAATTATATTATATAATATGTGCATGAATTGAAATGAATAAAATGTTTTTGTCACATCAAATGTAAAGGCAGCCAGTTGATTTAGAATAAATAAGTTACTGATAAGCGTAAGACTGACAAGCTTAACTTCATGTTCCAAAATGATAAAGATAAACTAGGTACCTACCGGTACCAATGCTTTGTGCAAATAAGTATGAATGTAAAATGTGTTTACAAAATATCATTTCGTTTTGTCGTATTAGAGGCCCTATGCTGGACTGAAAAACTATTTTAAAATGAGCTTTTATGTTACAGATTTTCATACAAATCCCCTTAACTTGATCTTATCAATGAAATAAAATTTTGTGATTTTCCATAAACAAAATGCTTATCAAATAGTTTTTTTTTCAAATTTTCAAGTCATCAATCAAATGGTTTATGTCGAACCTGGTTGTAGTCTAGCGGCTAGAGTTGCGAATTTCGGATTCGGATTGGGTTAAAAATTCTGCTTCACCGCAACTTGTTTCTTATTTTCTAGCATATTTATTTCGGACAATTTTAAAGAAGAATAAAAATAAAAATATTCCGATTTATCATGAGAATTCCAATGTTTCTTTTGTTAAAAAATACTAAACAACATAAAGTTTCCCTATGGAAATAATCGTGTAAGGCACTAAAAATAACGAATTGAATGATTCCAAATTTATTTTCCCAAAAAGTAAATAGTTTCGCTTCGTTGCTTCTAAAAGAGGAAACTGAATTTTGTTAACCTTTTCGGTGACCCCGGAGATTCGTAGATGTCTTATCAGTTAAGGAAAAACCAAGCTTCATTGAGAGTTATCTGAAAATAGATACTTGAATGTGAACAAAAGTAAGCTAAAGAAAAAATAATCATGCTATTGAAATATTTAATACAAGTTTTTAACATATTTAACTCTATCGCGACCAGTGTCATTCCTCAAGTACATGAAGAAAAAAAAATCATATCTCGTCAATTTTTAACCGATCCGATCCATTTTTCGTACAACTGTAGTCAAAAGGATATTCTATGTTTTACACTATAATTTTTATCATGGCGACTCACGTTTGTTTAGAAAAAAAAAATAATACCGGAATTCTGGCGGATCGACTTTGCTCGGCGTCGCTAGATTGAAAATATTTTATACGTCGCTAGGGTGTAACAAACCTCGATGTACAAACGGAAAACCAGTGAATCTACATACTATTTGGAGTCTTTTTTATTTGACCATTAGTTTTCGAGAAAATTGAGTATAAAATTTATTTTTTTATCATTTTTTTTTCAAATTGTTATCAAATGTGATGTATTTAGTCAAATTAATACTATCCATAAAGAATTCAAAATGCTACGTTATTTTATATTATCACCATTCACTTTATAAATCATTGTAAACTTTTTAAAAATAAAATAAAAATCACTTTGTTTTTTATTTACTTTTGTATTAGCTCTGATGATGGTACGGTGGTACCGAAACTAGTTAGTAATTACTCAATTAAGAAGTAAATAAAAAACAAAGTGATTTTTATTTTATTTAAAAAAAATACAAAATGCGTTTTAATAAGAATTTGAGCAATTTTATTTAATCTGCCCTACTTATGAAAACGTTTTTGGGAAGATAAAAAACTTTTTTTCAAGCTAAGATTAAAATGTCGTATTACACAATCATCTCCAAATACGATGTAGATTCACCAGTTTTCGGGTTGTACTACGAGTTTTGTTACACCATGTATAAGGTAAGGTATGACTTTTAAAAATAGCAAACGCTTTTAAATAGTTATTAGATGTTTAAACTACGAATTAAAAAATGTACTATGTCGGTTTTTTACACCCCCCGAGTCCCAATTCATTTCTTTAAACACAATAACTTTTCAGTGAACCCTGTTACTTTTTTTTCCTCTGGCGCTCATGCTTGCCTATTTTACAAGGCCTCAGGTTCTCGGCGTCCTGGTCGTCCACTGTTGACGATTCGTCGGCAGTTTGCGTCAGAGCTGCGGGACGTGGACTTTACTTGGGAGGATGCACGGGAGCTGGCGGCCGATCGCTTGGCCTGGAGGCAGTTTGTGGATTCCATACGCTCCACATAGGGAGCGGATATGGTATAATGAATGAATGAAATGTCGTGACAGATATGTAAATAAGCAACCAATCAACCATCTTTATACTACTACTACTATCCCCTATCCACACCCAATGGTGCATAGGGCACTGCATTGGTTCACCAAGTGCAGTATGTCTTGATCATTTTAATACATGAAGATAAGGTGATCAGCCTTACGCCTCAGTACCAGTCCAAGGTATCACACATGAAATATTAATATGAAAATCACATATAAATCAATATTTCATGTTGACCCCCTACGGGAATCGAACCCGCGACCTCATGCACGGTAGCCAAATGCGCTACCACTATGCCACGAGGCGGACAAAACCAAACCAAAACCATCTTTGTACAAAGAAAATAAAAATTTCCTTGTTTTAGAATAATTTTCCTGTCATTTATATTTAATGACACTAATTTCGGCGGTTCATCTTAGCTTAGCGTCACTACCATTCAAACATTTTTGCATTTAAAAATCTCAAATATTTTTTAAATGGTTAAAAGATAAATAAACTGTATAATTAATAAAAAATCGAACAAAAAAATTGTGATGTGACCTTTTGTTTTACATTTAGCGGAGGAGGAGGGAGGATGCACGGGAACACGCGTCTGTGAAAGTTTGTGGAATGCATATTCTCCACATAGGGAGCGGATATGGATACCTTGACTGGCTCTGAAACGCAAATCTGATCATTTTGCCTTAATGTTAGTTGGATAAGTCTGATGGGTCGTGTATATATTGAAAATGCCTGCAAAAATATAGCTGTGTAATTATTAAAATTTGGTATGCAAAAAAATATTGTTTTGTCAATTCTAAATTTGTGAAATCCAAACTTGGTTCTATTATACTAATTATGTAAATATTCAATTTATGTTTAGTACTACAATGTGTTATGTATAATAGTACAATGCCCTGACTCGACACGGACTATCTAGTGGGTCGGGGCCAGATCATTGGCATAGGTCTCTACTGATTGAGTCGCCATCCCATTATTGTGATTATATAAAATGTGAAATGTAATAAATAAATAACTAAAATAAATAAAAAATCATCAAGATTCACTCACTTGGTGTATCTATGCAGTGCCCTACGCAAGATCGGGTGTCGATTAGGGAAATAATTAGTATTAGTACCTATAAGTAAAGCGTAATATTGCTTTTTAGAAAAGCGCGAAGCTACCTATCTTCCCTCCCCTTTTATCTCACCCCCCGGCCATCAGTCTGTCTCTCCTGACGGCTGATTGTTGCACACCATTAGAGCGACTAATGGAAATAAAACGACTCATTTTTATTTCGAATCACCCCCTACGTCACACAACCCCCGGGCCGTGACGTAAGAGGGTACCCAATGGGTTTTCTATGTTCCGAGCTCCGAGGAGTGCTGGAGAAAGATAGATTTATGGGACTGAGCCGATTGTTCATAGTGAGATAAGTTATATAGTATTATTATATATGGTATTTCCAAGTTTGACCGCAACCATTGTTCCTCATTTTTCTTCTTAAGTTAGACCTTAGTGGTCCGTTTTTTTGTCATTGACGCTGCCTCCTGAGATGTCGACTCCCAGCTGTCCCATTATTTAAATAATTAATTTGGCGAATGTGTGGTAAGACTTTGTATGATAGGTGTACAAACGTCGAAATTAGAGCAGAGTGCAAGGCTGCGATAAGCATTATCGAAAATTAAGAAAGGGCTTTTACGATGGTTTGGTCATGTGGAGCGAATGAGTGATGAAAGAACGGCTAATAGAAGTTTAAATGCAAGTGTGCCTGGATGTAGAAGCCGAGGAAGGCCGAGAGAGACATGGCATGACCAAGTACGACAAGTTCTTCAAAGTGGACATGTGAAAAGTCGGAATAATCGGCGTATGTGCATGAGAAGATGTATAAATGTAGAGGAAGCCAAGGAAGTATGTCAGGACAGAGTGGTATGGCGTTCTATTCTTTCTACCTACCCCTACGGGGAAATGGCGTGATGGTTAGTTAGCTATTAATTTAGAATGAGGTATTAGATTTTTTAATAAAGTAGGTACGCTATTTAACTTAGCTAATAATAATACTAATTTTATTTTTCATTGCTTGATTAGGGATGTTACGATATTTCAAAGTTTTGCGTCTACCTCACGTTTTCTTCATCAAAAATGGCCGCTGAAATAAAAAATAAAAAACACGCCGAAAGAGCACTGTTCACTTTTATCGTTTAAATGTGATCTATTTAGTATAAATATACATCGTGTTTTAAAAAATGTAGTTTTATTTTACTTATTTGTTTTTAAGAATCGTCTGAAGTCGGTCAAACGTCGCGCCGACCATTCAATATTCCATCCAGTGTTCCTTTATACCATAGGTTCCCAAACTCATTTTGACCCGTGGCCCCCCCTTCAGACACCAAATTACACAAGGCCTTCTGGAAATTTGCTTTTTTAAAATTAAATAAAACAGAAAAATGTAATGTAGGTACTTATTTTTTATACATTTCATCATCATCATCATCTCAGCCCGTTGAGGTCCACTGCTGGACATAGGCCTCCCCCTGCCGTCTCCACTCCTCCCGATCCTGCGCCGTCCCCATCGACTATCTTCCAGCAGACTTCCTGATGTCGTCCACCCATCTCATCGGTGGACGTCCTTGAGGCCTCTGGTTCCTCGGTCTCCACACCAGAACGCGTTTCGTCCATCTGTCGTCCGTCATTCTGGCTATGTGACCGGCTCCATTTCCACTTCAACCAAGCAACTCGCTGCACCACGTCGCAGACCTTTGTCTGGCGTCGGATCCAATCGTTCCTTTTTCGGTCTCTTAATGTTATTCCAAGCATAATCCTCTCCATGCTCCTCTGTGCAACTTGCAACTTATGGGAGGATTGTTTGGTCAGAGTCATTGTTTCCGCGCGCCATAAGTAAGGACGGGCAGAATGCATTGGTTGAATACTCGAGTCTTGAGTGAGTTGGGAATGGAGCTTCGAATTGTGTATTTTAGCTTTCCAAAAGCCACCCAAGAGAGATTTATCCTCCTATCCACCTCGCTGGTCTGATTGTCTCTGCATTTAATTATAAGAATACGCGAACTCTGTAACGACAATGTAAACCAACCAGCATAGGCCCATAGCGGTCGATTCATGAACTACATGTGAACGCATATAATTTGAAACATCACTAAATCATAGATGTTATTTATTGTACGTATACATCCTGTAATAACAGATTTTTATAATTCTATAAGGTCATACATTTGAGCACCTCATGGCCCCCTGATTGCTTCCCAGGGCTCCCCTACTCCCCCAGAGTCATAGAAGGCCCCCTCAGATCTCTCCAGACATTGGGAACTCCAACCTATGCTTTATACGGACAGTTTGCAAACTGCACATAACTAAACTGTACAGTGTTCTGTCCCGTTTAAAGTACGCTTAAGATAATGAGTAGTGTGCGTGTGTAGAGAAGTGTCCGTGGTCAGGTCTATTGTTTGTGAACGGTTGAAGGATGGTAGGATGGGTTATTTATGATGTTTTTAATTTGGAACATTGAGAACCATTTTTCTTATTCTTTTTCCCTTCTTTGTCTGCATTCATATGAACATAATTTCAATTTGTTTTTAACAACAACATTTTAAATGAATACAAATACTTGTAGACAAATTACTGGATTATACCCATGCTGGGCTGATATCAGAAATTATTAGAACTTAACTATATTCTCAACAGATGTCACTATAGGGAAAGAATATTAAAAATATTTAAAATCTGTCGAAAACCCAACTCGCATGTGGATTCTTCTGTACAAACTCAACATATATACAAGTTTCAAAAATTTGGCATACATGGTTGTCAGATGATGGGCGGAATGTGGAATGTTGTAATACATCAAGTGGCCACTTATGACAGGTCATAAGCCCTGTAAACGCCTAGATAACCCACATTCGTTTCCAGAGTTTCTCTGTCTCTGTTGAGATATCAATAAAATTAATTTGTTTTGTTTCAGATGTATCATCCACCGCATTTAGCTGTTCGGGCTGATAACAAAAGTCGGACCTTTCTCCATTGTATGGTTTAATGGACTCCAAGGAAGCTCCCGGTTGGAAAGTTGCAGAAAAAGAGAAATTTACACATCGAGGCTTGGTCTGAAAAGAGGAACAAAAATTGAATATCCGAAAAGCCTTCTTGATGGAAATGAATTCATGATGAGAGTATCTGAAAAATGTACTTAAGTACCATTTTCCGTACTTGTTAGGGGTTGAGAACATTTCAAGTAATTGTGGGTATAGAAAAAAAATTACTACCCACAAGCGCAAAGAATTTGATGAAAGTGCTTTAAGTCTCTGATAGGTGTTCGAATAAAATAATTATTAACATATTGATTCAGAAAACAGCAGCAATATAAGAGTGTTTAAATAATTGATATTATTTATGTTATTGGGTTGAAATTACAAGAGGTAAAAAAATATATTTAGGGGATTACAGAGGCTAAAAAAAATAGCGTTTTGCCCTATACTAATATCATGGGACCAAGTTAGCGGCGCAAGCCTAATGTGCACGCAAACTGGGATTTTTATTTTTTAAAGAAAAACGATGAAATAAAAACCTGACGATTTAATAGTATTTTACATCTGTTTAATTACTATTTGTTTTTATTTTACCGTCTCCTTTAATTATTCTGGAAAATGAGGGCTTCCCGTTATTTTAAACAACAAAATTAGTATGTAAAGAAAACAGTCCACGTGAGAAAATATTTTTAAATATGTGATTATTTTTTTGCAGCTCAAGTCAATATTAAACTTGAATTATATAAATAAAACACTGAATTTTTTGTATTATTTTTTAACACGACATGTTTCGGACACGCAGAACTGTCCATCTACAGGTGTATTTTTAAGACTGAAGACTGTAGATGGACAGTTCTGTGTTTCGGACACGCAGAACTGTCCATCTACAGGTGTATTTTAAAACTGAAGAATGTAGATGGACAGTTCTGCGTGTCCGAAACATGTCGTGTTAAAAAATAAACTCAGTGGACAAAAAATCTAAGTGTTTTATTTATATAATTCAATATGTTATTGCACAATGTTAACGCCGAGTCAATAAATAATATAATATTAAACTTTATAACACTGACTTCAGGTGCAGCCTTAACTATAATTTTGAAAGTTAAAACGTTAAGTGTTTATTGGTGAAAATCAGTGTTTATCATTAAGAATTTGATCAAAAAATTGTGTACTCAATATAATATTTATCATTATAACTTCATCATGTACCAATAGTTGGCCATTTCACAGGAAGTTCAAATTTAACCTCAAATGGCGGATAGAATTTACATTCTTCTGAATTATTCAGTGAGAATTAGTAATTCGTTTTTTACTTTACTTTTCCCACTCCTAGGATCCGGATCCGGATGGTTAGACCAGATGGACTCCATAGAGCTGAGAGGTTTTCTATTTCTCCACCAATATACCAGAGAATTTTCGGAATAATGACTGACATCAAAGAGTTCGGAAGAACAGCCAGTTTTCTAAGCAGACCATAGGCAATTGAATACTCAAAACCTTTGAACGAGAATTCACTAGGGCGTTTCCATACAAAATTTTAAAAAATATACACTTCCTAGGGCTTATCAAATTCCACCGTCTAAAGACTCCAGCACTTAGGGCAATACACGAAACGTGTGACGTAGATTTCTAGCGATGACGTAGATGCCTATTTATGACGTAGTGAGTGACGTAGTGGGTAACTAGACACCTCAGACACGGTAGTATTTTTCAAGCATGGAATTTCATCATCATCGTCATACCATATCCGCTCCCTATGTGGAGCATATGGATTGCACAAACTGTCTCCAGGCCAAGCGATCGGTTCCCTTGGTATGTATGGAATGTCACCTCTCTGAAATTCGTGTTCCATGCTTAAAACTGTCTCATTATGAAGAACACTTAACGGAAGAATCATGTATTGTATTGTTTTTTTTGTTTTAACTATGTGAAATTTTTTAATAATTTCCACCCACCCCTAGCCACACCCAAAGGTGCATAGGGCACTGCCTCGGTACACCAAGTGCAGTGTATCTTGATCATTTTATTATACATGAAGGTAAGATGATCAGTCTTACGATTAATAATTTCCAGTCATCTAAAAAAGAAAGTTTTTAGATCCATCCCTGGATGAAAATATGACTGGTCAAAAAAGTATGCGAGTGTTAGGTTCAGCATCAGTGAAAATAAATTAAAGAAAATGTAGGAAATTAATAGTATTGTATTGATTGGATTAATTCGCCAAGAGCTGTGGAATTAAAGCGTAGAACTTTTCTTTCAAAATTGTATTTATTTTGACCACCTGATGAAGCCAGGAGTCTTAATCTATATGTGTGAAAAATATTAGTGTATTATATTATAGCTACATTGAAAAATGTACAATGTTAGGATAAGAATAATTAGGAAAAAATTAAGTGTAATGTACATGAAAAAATATGTATTAGTCTATGTAAATTATATAGTACTAAAATAAATATAATAATAAAAAAATAAAAATCACACAGGAATCACAAATACCCAGACTTGAGAAACTTTCGATAAATTTTTTTTCAAATCACTTAAAAAATAAATAAATAAGGAATTGACAGTAATTATTATTAGCCGTTGGCTGTAAGCGGAAATAAGAGTGAAAATCTTAGAGTAATGACGCGCCAGGCTATAGAGGGGCCCTAACGGTTCAAAAACCATTCTATGATTGTCAAACACGAAGTTGGCTATAGTTTGCAGCAAAACAATTGCCAATGTTTATACAAATGCCTAATGCGGCCTTGGCATATCGACAGTAATCAACTGTCACTATCAACAGTAAACATACTTTAAAATTACAAATTGATCACCTAAATTAAGAAAAACTGGTAAATAATGTAAATATGTTGATAAAAGGAAAGTTTTCATACAAATAATACCCATGTTAGGACAATATATGCCAAAATCAATGTAAATCAAAATAATTATTTTTCGAAATCAATTACCTGTGAAATGTGACTCCTTTAACACCTTTGACACTCTTACTGCTACAACCAAGCATACTACAATTCACCATTGCCGTTTCTGATGATTAAAATCAGGAAGTATCCACGTTAATTACTAGCAAAGCGACGAAAGTGACGTTACGAAAGTGATGTTACGCGTCTGTTGTCAAAAAAATATAATAATGGCCGCCAGCAGAGTGAAGTTGTCGCTAACCAAAAATTTGCAACGCTTCCGTTTCTATGGGAAACGGCGAAAGGGCCTTTCTATACCTGGCGCGTCATTACTCTAAGGTGAAAATATATATTTTTTGGTGAAACATTGTATGTACTGTACATACATCATACATATTATAGGCAGAATGAAATAATTTTTTCAACCTACAATGTATCATGTCAAAAGACAGGTTTTGTATACATAATCATATACTATTCATATCATAATAAAAATAAAACACCATCGTCTGGTCTTTTAAAATACTAAAAAATACGCTTTTTAGACATCTAGATAATTTATTTAAAAAGTCGAGGTGACATCTTTGAAAGTACGGACTGTATACGTAAATGACGGTCTGGTAAGCCTTCAAATTCTCCAACTGAAGTGCGATGTAAGAAAAGAAAAGAGACTTTACTATCTCAAATAAAAATGTATTAAATATCTGATAGAGTAGCTTTTCACCTGTCTCATACATTCTGATTTCAGGCAGTGAGATTGCCTTGGCCAGCGCCAGCGGCCCAAACTTACTTTCCTCGCACCCCAATCACGCTGACTGAAAAATACTCCGTTTTTGTTGAAAATAATTTAAATTGAACAAGATTTTAATTTAATTTAGATGTTTATCATTACAAAGCGTAATTTTCAGAACGGTTTCGGAAGATAAACGACACTGAGAAAAGTTCTCTTTAATACTTTTATAAGTAATCTAAGTTGGAACCTATTAAACACTAGATTTATTGACTGAAAGAATTCCACAGAAGGGAAGGTTCAGGTCGCAAGTGATTCTTGGCCTAGATATGACTCAATTTACTCTCACCCTCTCTCACTGAAGTGTTGGCTTCGTTTTACTGACTTTCAAGTGTTAATTAAGTTTTTCTATTCGGACAACTTATTTTATTTTGGCATTTTGGAAATTGGTAAGTTTATCGTTTTATGACAATTTCTTCGGACCAAACAAAAAGATATAAACGATGTTTTGTAGGTAACAGTATTTTCAGGAGATTTTTCATTTGTTTTTTGAAATAGAGTCTGCTTAACATAATATCTAGGCTGTTCTTAAAAATAATAAAATAATAATAGCTTGTATGACTGATATAACACCACTTTTCAGCATGTAATTATCAGTTGTGTCATCAATAAAAATCAATAACCATAGAAAATAGACGACAAACCCATATTTAATTATATTTTTTTTGTATTTCATAAAATTTTATTTTAGTCAAAAATGAGTTTTAATGATGAACTTTAATATTTCAATTAGGAGTTGCTTTCAAATAAGTGGTAAATAACTGTGCCAGAAAGCAGAAAAACAAGTTGTGCTGTTGTAGGATATTCGAACCTTTTGATTATAATCCAGAGTCTTCGAATATACCACTAGACCACAACCCGATTTATAAGTTATCGGATTCTTACTTAAGCCATTTACAATATTTTTAGCTTCTTTATAGTCACTTTATTTTACTTTAAATCATTCAAATATAAGCAATTTTTATATTCATGTATATTTTAAGAGATTATTTTGTGTCTTCTTTGATAGTTATTTTAAAACAACTGCATCACTTTTTTATTAAAGAAAATATCATTTAAAATACAAACAAATTATACCTTACTGACAAAATGTCATTGTATTTCATTTATATAAAAAGTTTATGTCTTTATCAACGATTGAAACTAAATAATCCTTAATAATCCCACAAAACTCATAAAATATAGTTGTATACATTTTCTGACGCGATAGAAGGGCGACTGATTTTTGTTCTTGAGCGTTTTACAATTTAAAGTCTTATATACTTTATTGGCAGTGACTGTTTGGCTGTACCTACTCAGGATTCATTATTTAGATTGAAATTCGCCGGAACGAGCCAAGTTTCAGTCAATACTCCGCACCTTCCAGTCTTATTAATAATTTCCAAATATTAATCAGGCGATAAAACTGGACTTCATTGTTTGAAGCGACAGGGGCCGTAATACCCTATAAACCAACGTAAGGTTAAAAAAAAAAAAATAAAATCATTCATTGTTTTCATCTTCCTCAGCCATCTTCATTCCAGTGTTGGACATAGGCAAAAAAAAAACATAAATAATAAAAAAAAAAAAAATAATATATAATAATAATAATAATAATAATAATAAAAAATAAAAAATAAAAAATAAAAATAAAAATAAAAATATCGAGGAAAACGCAAAGAGCAATGGAGAAGCAAATGCTGGAATTATCACTAATTACCTACTTTAAATAATTATATTTAGATATTTCAGCTATTGTTCGGCTCGCGTTGTAGGAAGATTTTTGCAATTGCCACCATGAGGATCGCGGGTATTTTGGATATTCCCTACAACAGGACTAAAGCAAGAATTTAGAAAAAAAAAAAATAAACAATTACCATATTAGGACTGTAATAATATTGAATCCTTTGTCATTGAGGTTTTAAAATTTGAACATCACGGTTAGATGTTAGTGTAAGAGAAAAAGTGCAAGTGGATAGCCTTTGGCCATTAAAAAAAAACAATGTACAGATAATACTTCTATCCCGTTAGATCTCAGGGATGGTTTCATACATTATCACTTTCCTCTTTATATCGAAGTTTAATTAGCAAAGAGCTTTCGAGTGTTTAGACAAAAAACTATTTAGGACTGAGGATATAAGACACGAAGAGAACTATGGTAATTTAGGGATATTTTAATGTAGGATGTATTTAATGAAATAAAAACTGACACTTTTTTTTTTGTTTTAACTATGTGAAATTTTATTTAATTTTCCACCACCCCTAGCCACATGGATCCATAAGGTGCACAGCTGGGGCACTGCCTCGGTACACCAAGTGCAGTGTAACTTGATCATTTTGTTATACATGAAGGTAAGATTATCATGCTTACGATTACATTAATTTCCAGTCATCTAAAAAAGTAAGTTTTTGATCCATCCCTGGATGAAAATATGACTGGTCAAAAAAAACTATGAGCTAGTTGTTAGGTTCAGCATCAGTGAAAATATAACTAAAGGAAAATTGTTTAGGATATTAATAGTATTGTATTGATTCTCGGATCTTAATTCGCCAAGAGCTTGTGGAATTAAAGCGTAGAACTTTTCTTTCAAAATTGTATTATATTTTGACCACCTGATGAAGCCAGGAGTCTTAATCTATATGTGTGAAAAATATTAGTGTATTATATTATATGCTACATTGAAAAATGTACAATGTTAGGATAAGAATAATAGGAAAAAATTAAGTGTAATGTACATGTAAAAAATATGTATTAGTCTATGTAAATTTATATAGTACTAAATAAATATTTATAATTGTAAAAAAAATAAAAATCACACAGGAATCACAATACCCAGACTTGAGAAACTTTCGATAAATTTTTTTTTCAAATCACTTAAAAATTAAATAAATAAGGAATTGGACAGTAATTATTATTAGCCGTTGGCTGTAAGCGGAAAATAAGAGTGAAAATCTTAGAGTAATGACGCGCCAGGCTATAGAGGGGCCCTAACGGTCAAAAACCATTCTATGATTGTCAAACACGAAGTTGGCTATAGTTTTGCAGCAAAAACAATTGCCAATGTTTTACAAATGCCTAATGCGGCCTTGGCATATCGACAGTAATCAACTGTCACTATCAACAGTAAAACATACTTTAATTTACAAATTGATCACCTAAATTAAGAAAAACTGGTAAATAATGTAAATATGTTGATAAAAGGAAAGTTTTCATACAAATAATACCCATGTTAGGACAATATATGCCAAAATCAATGTAAATCAAAATAATTATTTTTCGAAATCAATTACCTGTGAAATGTGACTCCTTTAACACCTTTGACACTCTTACTGCTACAACCAAGCATACTACAATTCACCATTGCCGTTTCTGATGATTAAAATCAGGAAGTATCCACGTTATTTACTAGCAAAGCGACGAAAGTGACGTTACGAAAGTGATGTTACGCGTCTGTTGTCAAAAAAATAATAATGGCCGCCAGCAGAGTGAAGTTGTCGCTAACCAAAAATTTGCAACGCTTCGTTCTATGGGAAACGGCGAAAGGGCCTTTCTATAGCCTGGCGCGTCATTACTCTAAGGTGAAAATATATTTTTTTTGGTGAAACATTGTATGTACTGTACATACATCATACATATTATAGGCAGAATGAAATATTTTTTTCAACCTACAATGTATCATGTAAAATACAGGTTTTGTATACATTTCATATACTATTCATAATCATAATAAAAATAAAACACCATCGTCTGGTCTTTTAAAATACAAAAAAAATACGCTTTTTAGACATCTAGATAATTTATTTAAAAAGAAAAGAGATGTGACATCTTTGAATAGTACGGACTGTATACGTAAATGACGGTCTGGTAAGCCTTCAAATTCTCCAACTTGAAGTGCGATGTAAGAAAAGAAAAGAGACTTTACTATCTCAAATAAAATGTTTTTTAAATATTCTGATAGAGTAGCTTTTCACCTGTCTCATACATTCTGATTTCAGGCAGTGAGATTGCCTTGGCCAGCGCCAGCGGCCCAAACTTACTTTCCTCGCAACACCAATCACGCTGACTGAAAAATACTCTCCGTTTTTGTTGGAAATAATTTAAATTGAACAAGATTTAATTTAATTTAGATGTTTATCGATTACAAAGCGTAATTTTCAGAACGGTTTCGGAAGATAAACGACTGAGAAAAAGTCTCTTTAATACTTTATAAGTAATCTAAGTTGGATCCTATTAAACACTAGATTTATTGACTGAAAGAATTCCACAGAAGGGAAGGTTCAGGTCGCAAGTGATTCTTGGGCCTAGATATGACTCAATTTACTCTCACCCTCTTCTCACTGAAAGTGTTGGCTTCGTTTTACTGACTTTCAAGTGTTAATTAAAGTTTTTCTATACGGACAACTTATTTTATTTGGCATTTTGGAAATTGGTAAGTTTATCGTTTTATGTCAATTTCTTCGGACCAAAACAAAAAGATGTAAACGATGTTTTGTATAGGTAACAGTATTTTCAGGAGAATTTTAATTTGTTTTTTGAAAATGTGTTTGATTGATATAATATATAGGCTGTTCTTAAAAATTAATAAAAAAATTAATAGCTTTTATGTCTGATATAACACCACTTTCAGCATGTAATTATCAGTTGTGTCATCAATAAAAATTAATAACCATAAGAAAATAGACGACAAACTACTTTTTAATTATTATTTTAGATCCTAAGAGCTTCTAATCCGTAGTTTTCGAAATAAAACCTAGTGGTCTAGTGACCACAACCCGATTTATAAGTTATTGGAATCTTACAAAGCCATTTACAATATTTTTTGCATTCTTTTTTGTCACTTAATTTTACTTTGAATCATTCAAATATAAGCAATTTTTATATGTATGTTTTAGAGATTATTTTGTGTCTTCTTTAATAGTTATTTAAAACAACTCCATCAATTTTTTATTAAAAAAATATCATTTAAAATACACACAAATTATACCTTACTGACAAAATGTCATTGTATTTATTTTGATTTACATCTATAAATGCATTTAATTGTCTCAATTTGTATGAAGGTTGTTTTCCAGATTCAAGAAGGTGGATATCCGAGGGGAAGGCCCGTTGCTGACAATTTCGTAGCATACAATCAAGTGCAACCTGTAGCTCTTTGGTTTTTAAGGGACCACCTGATTTAGCTTTGGGATTTTTGCAATTGTAAATAAATCGAAAACAAAAGGCTAATATTCTTCGTATGGTTGTGAAAGAAGACAACTTATACAAGATCTCTAATCCATCAACGGTAGTATGTACAAAGGTGACAACTTTCCCTTCATCATTTGGCACCTTTGAACTTATCGAAGTAGGTATGGTTGGCCAAAATAATTCATCAGAGCAAAGCCATGGTGGACCGCTCCACCAAATTGGATGATCGATAATTTCGGTTGGATATAATCCCCGGGATGCACAATCTGCAGGATTTAAACTAGTTGGGACATACCTAAATGAGTTTGGTGGTAATATTTCTTGAATTTGAGCTATCCGATTTGCAACGAAGGTCTTCCACTGATGAGGTGAAGACCGAATCCATTGTAAGGTTATCATGGAATCCGTCCAGGCCACGGTGTTGTTCATTTGCACGTTCATACTAGATTGAACGAATTTTATAAGTTTTGCCAGTAAAAGTGCTGCGCAAAGTTCTAAACGAGGCAGAGTGACCCTTTGAACCGGGGCGACTTTAGTTTTTGCCATAAGTAAGTGACTAGTTACCAAGCCGTTGTGGTTTTGAACTCGTAAATACACTACGGCTCCGTAGTTTTTTTTTAAGAAGAAGTTTATTTTACAATAATTAATAAAATAAATGTTTACGTAAACGAAGCTACAGAAGTTCGTATCACGTCGCTCAAGAAATCGAACGATGTATTGTATTCAGTGTCCTATGCACCAAAGTCAGAGTAAATTGTATAACGGTATTATACATTTTATTTTGTTTTGAAATATTCAGAAATGATGAATTAATCGTACGCTAAATGGTAGTACCTAGTTATATAGTTAAATTAAGACTTCATATATTATGTATCATTTTACATTATTTAGAAATAATAAATCGGTTATTTATTATGTCGGGTCTTTGCATATAATGAATGAATGTAAGCAGGTTGATTGACCTTTAGAATTCCTTTATTTTGTAGTAAAACAAGTTTAAAGGTAGTCGTTAGAAATTATGTACAGATATGTGTATGTACATGTATAAGTGAGCTGGGCAATTGGTTTGTTTATATATTTTTGTAACAATATTAGAATACTGGTAACAGGACACGAAATTAATGTTATATTTTTAGATACTTTAGGCAGGTTTATTATGAACAAAATACGATTGCAAATTTAATTTTATTTCCAAATGAATTTGTGTGTATTTTAAATAGGTATTTATTTTTAAGTACAAATATTATTATATGAAAATTATAAAGCTGATTCGTTACAGTTTTTTAATGTAATTCGGTATCGAGGACCATGTTGGGAACCGTGCGTGGGTGTACTCGCCGGGGTGGAATTTGAGGGATGAAGTGGACTGTATAAGGGATGAGGAGGGTTGGAAGGAGACGCAGTTCCACTAACCTGTTGTTGAGGGCCTGGCCTTCTTCCTTGAGTGTTCACAGTTTATTACAGTTTTTCCTTTCCAGATTTTGGCATCCAAGACACTGTTCCCTTAACATGCACTAAATGGTTTTGAATATCTAATAAAGCAAGCAAGCTTACAACCCAATGCTTGGAATATTAAGGAATCGTATTATTTTTTACATAGGTAACACTATCATAAAAACAAAATTAATATGTCAAAGCTCTAAATGTCTAAATGAAAACCTGAATACCCCGATTTAACTTTATTAATTAATTATTTTAAAATAGTACTACTACTACTACGTTACGCTTTACTGTCCGCCTCGTCTCATAGTTGAGCGCATTTGGCTACCGGCATAGGGTCGCGGTCGATTCCCCGTAGGGGTCAGTATGAAATATTATTTACATGTGATTTTGTCATGTTAATATTTCATGTGGGATTCCTTTACTGGCACTGAAGGTAAGACTGATCATCCTACCTTCATGTAATAAAATTATTATAGATACAATGCAGTGCCCTATGCACCATTGGTGGATAAGGAAAAATAGTACTTGTAGTTTTTTAGTACTATAATATAAATTCTTCCTTTGGTGTTAAAATAATTAATTGATTAAAATGTGTTAGTAATGCTGAAGCTGCTGATTGTCGTTTTTTTCTATTTTTTAAACTTTTCAACTAATGATTGTATTATAATTCTTTGACTGTTTAAGTACTGTTAATAATTTAGGAAAACTTGTAATTGGCTTCAATTTTTTATTTCCTAGCTCTGCTTTTTTGTCTTATTTATAAGCTATATATTTGCTAATGAACAAAAATCTTTTACCATATATTTTTATAAACATACTTAAGGTTCAATATTGTTTACGCTAACGTATTTAGAATTCATCGTAATTATTTTATTTACATTTGTGTAACAAGAATAAGTAATACACCTACATAAAAATGTATAATCTCAAGTTCAAATGTAAAAACCTAATCACGATGATTATACATATATTTATAAATATAATTACCTACTAAGTATTTAAATAAGCGTTTGTGACTACTACTACTAGCTCCCCGTTATCTCCGCACCCACTGGTGCCCTAGAGCACTGAGATTGGATCACCAAAGTGCAAAAGTGAAACGTCATTTATTATATGAAGGTAAGATGAATCAGTCTTACGCTTCGAACCAGTCCAAGGTTCAAAAGTGTAAAAAATATGATTCATGTTGACCATCTACGGAATCAAACCCGCGACCTCATGCAACAGTAGCCAAATGCGCTAACCACATACTAATATTTATTATATACCATTTGTCTCCCTCCCTATGTGGAGCATAATGGAATCCACAAACTGACTCCAGGCAGGCGAACGGCCGCTAGCTCCCGTGCGTCCTCCCAAGTCAAGTCCACGTCCCGCAGCTCTGACGCAAACTGCCGACGAATTGTCAAATTAATGGACGACAGGACGCCGAGAACCTGATGCCTTGTAAAATAGGCAAGCATGGTTAAAGGCTCTCGGGAGGCATTCGTAGTATATGGCCTGGCCAGCCGAAACGCCTAATATTCATAGGCAGATAAGTATAACACAGTTTAATCTTGTAAATCACTGAAAGTATCATTGATTCAACGCTTGTAGCACTCCTACACATGCAGGCGTTATAAAGAAAAGTAGGGTGTTTAAAAGTTGTGTGGGAAAATTTCAAAAACGCGTTTTTAAAGATGAAAAGTTTTTTTATTTGACAAAGAAAAACATTTTATTTGGTTTGAAACCCAGCCAATTAATTTAAATTTATTTTTGTTTAAACATTAAAAATTATTTATTTATTATACAAATGCATGATTTTACATACACCACTCGATGTATTTGTTTTTGTAGTAAAAATGTGTCATATTAAGATAAATATAATTATGTAAAGAAAATGGTATGACGTTCTGCTCTCTGCCATTCCCTTCGGGTAGAATATATGATTGGAACGTCTTGTTAAGCACATACCACAACGGACAGCATTCGGGGTAAGAGAATTGTATTGTTTCTGGTCCATTTTTGCAAAGAGGATCAATTGTAGCAAAACATCTATAAAAATTAAAATCATTATAAAAAATGGCTACAGGTAGAAATAATAACTGTTACTTGTTTAACCTATCTTTTTAAAAAGAAGTTATACATACTGAAAAAAGAATTGTATTATTTGCAAAAGTTTATACAAATTTGACCGAAGTTAAGAGAGACTTTTTATTATTGTTCTTTCTTTCGGATTTTCTATTTTTTATATTCAAAAAATTGATTGAAAAGTTACAATATCAAGGAATTTTTTTTAAATTTTTACGATGTCATATGAATTTTCTCTAGCGCGGTTTTGAAATAGCGCTTTTTCAAATCGCTCGCAAAATCCTCCATTTGGCGCGCATGCGGTGTGACGTCACATCAATATGGGCGCTGACTTCTTAATGAATTTCCCGCCTTTTATAATGGACGGGTATGACGTCATTAGCCAATAACGGGCGTTAAAAGTCACTCGTAAATTTCGTGTTTTTTAAAACATAAATTTATAAATGAAAACAACATTTTTGATCATTGTGTTTTATATCGTTGGAATTGTAAA
The DNA here is from genome assembly GCA_022494985.1 of Micrasema minimum. Lineage (NCBI taxonomy): Eukaryota > Metazoa > Arthropoda > Insecta > Trichoptera > Brachycentridae > Micrasema > Micrasema minimum. The sequence goes on along the minus strand of JAGVSP010000439.1, from coordinate 52,933 downwards.
AATATACTTTAAATATTTATAACGTTTTCAAGGATATCATGCTATCGGGGAACAACCCCATTAGTACTTCATATGAAATTTGGTTGAATTTTTGATGTAACAGTTTAAGCGAGAAATTTCACTTGAGTTTTAAGTCTGCATTATCACTTCAAATGAAATTTGTGTAAAAAAAGGATATAGATGTAACTAATACATAAATCTAACATAGATTTCTGAATTTCACGTTTGTGAATCATAAGACTTGAATCCATTTTTTTCACTTCGAAGATATCCTAAACTTCTACTCTAAAAACACTATTAAAATGAAAATTTTTACAATAGAACACTAACCTCAGAATACAGATTCTATATTCTAAGAAACAAATGCATGTTTATTTTAAAAGAGAAAACAGAATTAGTTTTAATAAGTCTATGAAAACACAACTTACTCAGACATTGAATATTCATTTTCCCCACTGCAGGTAATTGCTGAGCATTTTCCGGGAACTGAACGTGTTTGCCCTATTAAGAGTGTTATATTGGAATCTCTGTCATAACACGTGCCCGTTAAAACCGGCTCGACTTTTTTTGCTGAAATATTGAAATATCACTATAAAGTTGTGAACAAAATGGGAAGTAGAGACCTTAATATATGTACACCTGCCAATTTTGCCAAATTTGTTTATATACTCTAAAATATCAATTTCGGGCGACTTTAAACATAGTGGAATAAAGATTAACTACTTATAGTTTTATTTTATAGCTTACATTCTGTCCTTAACAGGCTTAATGGTTCAACGGTATTGAAAAAAATTAGCCCTAAACCAACGATTATAAAACTTGTCTTCATTTTAAAAGTTTACGAATGAAAATAAAATAAACAAAGTGTAATTTTAAGTAAACGAGACGAGCGCTTCTTGTCAACACTGAAGTGATTGTGAAAAATGTTTTTGAAGAAATTTTAATAACATGAACACCTCTTACAGAATAAGTTATCATAACACAATTTCGCGGTATTTTCACAAAGCAACGTAATCAGACTAATTTGTGTGTTATGTACATTTGTACATGTCCTTGAAAAAGAGTTTACAAGCAAAATAAGCAGGACGGTTTTCATGTAAAACTATGTTATCGAATTTGCCTATAAAACTAGGATTAAGGGAAATACAATTTAATGTCTTTAAAGCATTTTGAGTTCCCATGATATACTCGAATATTTCCAATTTAAGGGACTGCTTTCAAATAGTCGAAAATAACTTTGACAGAAAACAGAAACATGTTTTGCTGGAGTGGGATTCGAACCTAGAGATTCTAAATCCGAAGTCGCCGAATCTACCACCAGACCACAACCCGTTTCAGCCTTTCAATCTTTTGTAGGTTACAAAATTGTATAAAAAAGAGCTATACATCGTTAATAATTAATTATATAGAATAACAATTCACACTTGTGAATGTTCTGTATATGATGGAGAGAATAAATAAATAAGTTTAAAATAAAGAGATCAATAAATTTTATAACACCTAATGCTTTCAACACAGGTTTTAAACACCTCAAATTTGTCCTTTATCACAAACTTTTCAGTTTAGACAATGACGTAATCATCCATTATGTAGATGGCAAGGGTTGTTTTGTAGTGACGTAATTTTTAGAACAATTTTAGTAGTCGAGAGCATCCCCTAACATCTCATCAATCATACCCGACAAAGTGTAACTTGGTTAATAACTTTTGCCTCTGGCTTTGTGGCATTAAAATATCTTCTTGTTGAAATGAAAATAATCGTAAATTATTCGCACGTGTAATTAAGATGTGACTCCCACCTACAATTAATGTTCATTGGATATGAAAATATTCAATTTACAGGTGACCAAACACATCACAGTTAAGTCATTTACTCATAAAACCCTTTGCAATGAGTTTAACAGGGTCTTCTTCGATCGAGTATATCCGTAGTATGGTCCATCGACGGTCTGCCAGGACGGGTCGATCACTGCAGGCGTAAAGAAAGAGGCATCCGGAGTACATGACTAAGCCAGTCCACCGCCGCATCTTCACGACTCCAGTTATTGGAGGTTGCTATAACGTAGAATGCAGAAAGTTTATTATTTTGTCTAAAAATACTACACATCAAATTTAATGTGATGTACCCGTTACCCGTCATACTCAGCATTTTTATTAAATCAGTTTCAATCAATTTTATTTGAAAAAAACATCAGCATTGCTTTAGAAGCACCTACTGATAAGGACTTAATTTTGACTAAAAATCTAAAACTTGTATTGCAATTTAAACGTAGGCGTTTACTTACAAATAAAATTTACATTTTGTAAAAATAACAACATTTTTATCCCTGCTTCTCTCGATTTATTAAATTTTATAAATAAAGAATTTTAGAAATTTAGAATAGAGATTTATGAATTTATTAATATTTATTAAATACGAAATAAAAATAATGCTTGTTTTTAATGTTAGATGCCAAAAAATTTTTTTTTTAACAACGCAATGGGCTTGTAAACCAAAAATTTTCACCGAATGTGCAAAAATTAAATAAAAAATCATAAGAACATCAGTACAATCCGTTTATAAATCTGATAGTTAATAACAGAGACACAATCATTTAAGGTTTGATTTTTGTAAAGATAAAAACGTTGACGTAATTTTTAACTGTAGCTCAATCACAGATGACTATAGACGTGCTAATAAGCGACGTGATAACGATTTCTCACCATGGATGTTTAACTTTTTGCGATCACAATGGAACACCCGTTAAATGTTATCGATCGGGATTATTAATTACCGCTTTAAATATGGAAAACACGCTAAAACTGTAAGTAAAGTAAAATAATTTAGTTTTATAGAGTTTTAAATTGTTTGTGCACAATTTATCATGCCATTTATTTGCTTTAAATCAATTTGAGAAAGCAATAAAACGAAACATTTGACAAAGTATGCCTTTCATCTATGGTGCTTGGCTACGCGACCGTGATATGAACGTATGTTCATTGTGATCGGTCAAATGCTTAGCACGTTTTTAAGCACGTCGACAATCATCTGTGATTGAGCTACAGAAAGGACGCTGTAAACGTAAATTAAAATTCGCATCGTTGAACGAAAAATGGCATTAACATTTAGCTGTTTTGATTTCAACCTGCTGTAATTAACAAATACCTACGTACATATCAGACAATATTTGGTTGGTAGAAATTAGGAAAAAGGTATTGTTGAGAACAGAAGATTCGAGATGGTTTAAGGCATAATGGCATCGTTGAGGAGGCTCTTCATGAGTTATTTGGCGACTTAAAGTAAGCATGGCTAAAAGTTGATTATTGCGATCACCAGGTAAATTTCACCAGGAACACATTCCAATTGCTGTACAAATAAATTTAACCAATCCAGAGTCAACTGTAAAACCGTGGAACCATAATCCGAATTTTAATAGAAATCAGTCATTGAATTAACTGACTAATATATTCTGAAAACGACACATAATATGATTGCCAATCAGATCGTTCCTTCTTCCTTCAGACATCACGTGGCTTGTGAGGGGTGCGGCTGGGGGTAGGTGACACGGGGAAGGGGAGGGTAATCCAATTTAAGGAAATAACACACCGCCAACGTAACAGCTGTACTGACCAACGTGTACATGCTACCCACATAATGTATTATGTAAAATGTAAAAGGATTTTTTTGTCTACTTTTATTCTCTTACCAATTTATTTATTTATTTATTTAACCACGTCAACAGGCCAGGAGACCTAATTACAGAGGGGAGCAACGTCACAAACACGCAGTCTTGAGAAAAATCACTTAATTTTTGTGTTCTCACCGGGAATCGAACCCGATCCTCCGTGTCTTGAGTTCAGCGTCTAAGCCATTTAAATTACTCTACGGATATTTAAATTAAGGCTATGTATCACTCGACATGGGTGCTTTGCCATTTATAAAATAGAATTTAAATAAAGGCGTCACTGATACTTTATCAAACTTTTGGTTTGGTGTTGATTTACCTTCTAAGACAGGCCTAGCCAACCCAAATTGCACCCCTACATTGCTACATACTTTGCCTTTACAATCTAGTAAAATTGTATCGAATACTAAAACAGTACAAAATACAAAATATATCAAGTAGGTTGAAAATGAATAAGCAATACAGTACGTAAAAAAAAATAAATTCTAAATATCATAAGTCAAAGATTAGAAGCTGTGCTGCCTAATGATTGCTTCACATTTGCAAACTTTTACTTTGAAAACCATCTCGAAACCGCTTTGAGCTTAGCTAGAGCTTTCAGCGAAAGTTTTAAGATACCAAGCTAAGTAAATAGGCAACCGACATTTGGAAACTTTCACAACCATCAAAGGATTTTATAACTTAGGAAATTATGCGTCTTCTATAGAACAAAAAAATTTTTGACAAATAATTAGCATGCACTACATGTTAAATAAACTTAAGGGTAAAGCTAGAAAACTATCAGTTATAGTACTTAATCAGATAATTTTTTGACAAATCATCATCATCACTTCAGCCCGTTGAGGTCCACTGCTGGACATAGGCCTCCCCCTGCCGTCTCCACTCCTCCCGATCCTGCGCCGCCCCCATCCACTGTCTTCCAGCAGACTTCCTGATGTCGTCCACCCATCTCATCGGTGAATTTCCGTCCTTGAGGCCTCTGGTTTCTCGGTCTCCACACCAGAACGCGTTTCCTCCGTATGTCATCCATCATTCTGGCTATGTGACCGGCCCATTTCAACTTCAACCAAGCAATTCGCTGCACCACGTCGCAGACCTTTGTCTGGCGTCGGATCCAATCGTTCCTTTTTCGGTCTCTTAATGTTATTCCAAGCATAATTCCTAACACATGCAAACAAAAAAAAAGTCCCTATAACACAAACATATCGGTAGGTATCTAAAATAATAATTCGTTTTCATGTATTTATGCACCTACTGACGAGTTGCAGTAGGCAACTCAGTAGGACATGTATTGTGTTTTTTAAATTATGTATATATTGAAATAAAAAAAGAAAACAAAAAAAAAAAAAATTTTGAAGCTTTGAAAAAATTTTGATTTTTTCAGTGTTAAGCTTTCAAACGTGCTATCAATCTAAGGTAGGTATTTTGTGTTAGGATTTTTATTCAACGTAAAAATACACAACTTTATAAACAGACAAGCGTGGAAATAATTTAAAACCCCGTTGAGTTGAAATAATTTCCCATGAGAAAATACAAGGAAGTGCGTTTTTCTTGGAATGATGAAGGGGTTTTTACGTTTCTACGCTAGAGTACGTAAAATGCGCAAAGATTGAAAGCAAGGCTGTTTTAGTGATTTCTACATATTTAGGAGTGCAAATTGAATCTGAGGGGTTGCATGTAAAACGGTTCTTTTTAATAAAAATAATTACTAACTACATAATCTGATTATGTTTTTCTAGATTATAATGCCGTATTTGTGGGCTTTGTGTTGCCGATGTTTCGGAGGTGTTATTAGAATGCTTGTTTTTTTATTTTTTTATTAACATTTATTGGACTTTTTAACAAGGTACTTGATTTTCTTCATTTGAATTATTAGCAAGGCCCGGGCCAAAAAAAAATACGGTTTATCTTGTTTTTATTTTAATATATTGGTATGGTCTGAAACTGAATCTGACACTGATACTGTTGATCGGCGACATGGTCTCCTGGGAGAATCTAGACAAATACAAAATATCAATTTAAAATTAATTATACAATGGTGCCTTCAAGTCGGTAGTATCTAATAAGTGCTTATCAAAAGAGACTAAATTGGCAGTGCATAATGGAGTTCTGGTACCAACCCTTATGTATGGAAGCGAAGAATTGAGTTGGAAAAATAAGGATGAAAGTAGATTGAATGCAGTTGAAATGCGATCTCTCGGGCGAATGTGTGGTAAAACTATGTATGATAGGTGCACTAATGTTGAAATTAGAGCAGAATGCAAGGCTGAGAAAAGCATTATCGACAAAATTAAGAAATTACGATGGTTCGGTTATGTAGAGCGAATGGATGATGATAGAACGGCTATAAAAATATATGATGCGACGGTGCCTGGATGTCGAGAAGTCGAGGAAGGCCGAGAAAGACGTGACATGATCAAGTAAAACAAGTGCTTGAAAGTGGGCATGTAAGAAGTCGGAATAATCGACGTGCGTGCATGAGAAGATGTATGAATGTGGAGGAAGCAAGAGAAGTTTGCCAGGGCAGAGTGGTGTGGCCTTCTATCCTCTCTGCCTATCCCTTCAGGGAAACGGCGTGATGGTTAGTTAGTTAGTTAGTTAATTTTACAATCGATGAAATATATTTAATCCGATAATTTCAAAGAAAATATGCGGCAAGAAAAGCGATGAATGTTTCAGTTAAGAGATGTGATTCTAGGGCATAAGTTAATATAATATAAACAACCACCCCGTGGCATAATGGGGTATTAATCTTTGCTGACAAGTTTATTTCCGCGCTGAAGCGTAGATAAAGTGCACTAATATAACTTAGTAATATTCCCGACTGAGAGGCATTAAGTGGAAAATCGTGTCAAAATGGAGATTTTTATTTTCGTAATTTCGTGGGATTTTGTTTGTCTGATATTTCCCTACACGCGCCTGTTAAAACACCCACGGCTTTTCTTGTTTATGGATGGAAAAGGTTAAAATAATTAAACGGATTATCTTCTACTACTAAAGAAAAATTTTAAGCAATGCTTTTTTCTTAATTATTAATTAATTATTGTCACGAAGTTTATAATTCTCATAAATGTTGGTGATACGTTTTTATGATTTAGCCTTAATAATGCGAAATACCCATGGAAAATTAAATTAAGTTGTGAATTGGGCTGCCTCCGTAGCGTAATGGCTAAGACGCCGGACTCAGAATACGGAGGTTCCGGGTTCGATTCAAAAATAAAAATAAATTTTTCTCAAGCCTGGGTGTGTGTGACGTTATTTCCCTCTATAATTGTGCGTACTGGCCTGTTGAGGTGGTTAAATAAAATAAAATATAATAAAGCTATAGAAATAGGTACCTACGTATAATGTATTATAACACTATTTTTAACATATAATGAACCTATTACTATTAAAATTTGAGCAAAGTGTCTTTCAAAATATTTAACATATATATATATGTGCAATGATACACGCCTATCGTGAGAATGACACTCCTAACTCTCTTAAACTTATTAAAAATAGAAATTTAACTTTTGACCCCGTTATTCCGCCTTATTTCATTGCCAAAGAATCTGCTCTATGGTAAATGAAATCTCGCGCGGAGATTTTTGTCTATGATTCCCTTCCAAAGCAACTGTCATGGCGTTCGGACGTCGCTATTTTTTATACATGCCGTCCAGACCTAAAAACCGAGGGCATTATGGCGAATTCGTAAGTGTTGTAGCTTTTTAATATCAATTTAAATCCCCGAATCAAACTACGTATTACAGCCTAGTCTCTCTGATCTTTTTTTCAGGTCTAATGCCCTTTCTTTTATATACCTCCTTTTTATACTCCCTTTATACTTCCCTACTCCAAATATGTATTGACATAATATTATAATTTAAAATGGCCTAGACACGGATCGCTGTCTAGGAGCTAGTTACCGAGTGTCACACGCTGACCGGTACATTCCATAATGCAGATATTATCCAATATCTGTCATCTCTCACACGTGAAATTTCCGGACCACGTGTGAGGTTATACTTACAATTTGATGCTTCAAAAGACTGATTTACAAAGCTTCACCTCGTGCATGTCCTGATGTGGACAATGCACACTTACGATACATGGATTCTTCACCTCTCTTCAAAATTTCACCACTACGTAAAATGAAATTCTTAACCTCCAATTTACTTCATTCATCTCAATACTAGACTGCATTTTCTTTAATCTTCGACGGTACAACATTTTATTTGTAAATTCCAGTATGAATGATTCGATGGATGGGATTCATTACTTAAGTTTGCAACCTATATTTGTAATTATCTCTTTATTATATCTTGTCAAAATTATAACCTATATACTTACCGTGCCTAGCACATTATCATAACCTTGTGAAACTTACTTATTTTTTCATTACACACACTGAAATTCTGTATCCTTGTTTTATTTATATTCTGAACTCTGTGGTATTACAATCCTTGCTTACTTCTATAAATTTTTGTGAGTCTCTTGTTAACCGATTGAGCCATGCTGGTGAGCGTTAGAGGATGATGAGCAAATCAGGTAAGCAATCTACTAATGGTTAACCCAAGGGAAATGCTAAGATTTTGTTATATCAGTGCGAAACATCAGCTATATTATTATCGTAATAAAACTGTAAATATGTAAAATTCTGTAAAAATATTTTTACACTCCCCCTACCTTGCACCGAAATTTTTTTATTTTACGTAAAACTAATAATACCTATGTACATACATATTGTTTTGTTTCGGGATTTTTTCGCCATTTTAATGAACAAAACTACCCTAAAACTAGAAATATCGCATTTTTGCGTTTTGCGTGCTAAATTTTTGTTGCTTCGCTATAAATTTGTCAAAAAAGTAATTAGTTCATCAAAAAATGCGGTTTAACTTTATTTAGTAAGTAAAGTAGTTTTTATTCTCACGGCACGACACTGCAAAAAAAAAAAAAGTTCAAAATCACGCTTAATATTAATTTAAATAATATATTTAATAATTAATAATAATATAAAATAAAATAAAATAAATTTCAACAGCTAACATCCGAAACATAGAATGTGGACCTGAAATTGAGGACTTGGCGGCCGATCGCTTAGATTAGAGGAAGTTATAGTTATAGGCTGACCGCTTAGATTAGAGGAAGTTATAGTTATAAAATGACTCGCCTGCAATCAGTATTGAACGCTGCAGCTAGACTTATTTTCGGAATTTCTAAGTTCGACCACATCACTCCACTGCTAAAGAAACTGCACTGGCTGCGCTTTCCACAAAGGGTAGAATACAAACTCTGTTGGCTAATGTACAAAGCCATGCATGATGCCGCTCCAGAGTATTTAAAAGAGCTTTGCATTCCAGATAAACAAGCTGAAAGACGTCTCACACTTCGATCTGCTACATCTACAGCTATAGGCAGGGTTTTAGTACCGATCCGTAATCAGCGCACAAAATTTGGAGAGCGCGCTTTTGCGGTTGCGGGCCCTGTGGCTTGGAATGCTCTCCCACCAGAAGTGCGCAACTGTGAGAGTGAAGTGATGTTTCGAAAGAAACTTAAGACCTATATGTTCTCAAAATCTTTTGATTCATTTTGATAATGGTATTTTCTACTCAGAAATGGAGTTTTCACTCACTTTAAATTTCCCGAGCCGTTAAATTCAATATTTGAAGATAAATTATCCATAATGATAATAATAATAATAATAATAATAATAATAATAATAATAATAATAGGAATCCATATGCTCTACACGGAATAAATTAATTTGGTACCTCCGGTCCCGGTAAACTTTTGTTACTGTCTAGTGTCAGATAAAATATTCACACAAAAATCTTCCCTAGTCTCAAAATGGCTGTTTGTATTTCCTGCGACCTATGTAATGGAACACGGGGCGAGGTACGTTCCAATCACGTGACACTCCAAGAGGTTGATTAAGTGTGTTTGCGAGAATAAAGTTCGTGACTTGTAGGATTTTATGGTCAAGGCATGACTCCATTTTATGACCTGCTACATTATTCAAAAACTCAACGGCGAGATTTTATAAAAACCCTTTATTTACCCTTTTTTAATGGCGGTTTTTCGTGTAATTATGCCACGAGAACGTGTTAGAAAGTTATGTAACTACCCTTTTTTTGTTAATGAGGCAATGTAAACCCGAACTTTCTTCTGTATATTCAAATGTATTAGTAAGTTGGTACCCGCTTTATACAAATGTGTGTTTATTGATTTTGTTGCATAAGTAACATAATAACATATAATACGATGTCGTTTCAGTTGTTCACCAAATTTTTATATGAACGTTTAAGAGCCCCCGCAGACGACTTTCTATCGGGCGATAGTTTAGTCGGGTTGGGCTGCTAGCGCGCACACTGAATCAACAAAACAGTCGGGTTGGTGATGAGTGCGCAGACTAGAGAACAGTCGGCCAACTGCTCTCGAATGATTTTCCAGTTAATAAACGACTTTTGAAGAGAGCGGTTGCAATGAATGTTGGAACAATATTGTCGAGAAAAGTTATTGTTGCTGCAATACTACGGAGGAGAAAGATTAAGAAGAGAAACCGAGAGTATTGGGTGCATCCCACCTACACCTACAGTGATAGGTTATTGAATGGAAAATTTTACACGATGCATTCGAAATTACTTACCCCAAAAAAATTTTCGCCTTTTATCAAATGAACATAACCATCCCGCACCGCTTGACCGTCCCGCACCAAAGCTCGGAGTGAAATGAGCCATAGCTATCGCCCGATTAAACGATCGGCAAGAGTGCGCGCGTGGAAGAGCGCCAGACTGATTAAGCTATCGGCCGATGGTTTATCGAAAGGATAGTTTGAAGGCAATGAGGGAATCCACTGTTTTCTAAAGTATTTTTTTTCCATAAACTTACTATTTAAGTAAACAAAAAATATATATTTTATATTTTTTTTATAAGTTATTGATGAAGATACGATTTTTTAAAGTTGCACATTTCAAATACCGCGCTAAATACCACTATGTACTAACTGCGTCATTTTTGCAGGAGTGACGTCATAAAACGGGTTGTTTAAGGCCATGGTATTTCTCCACCCAGTAACAAAACTGTCAAAAATCTATGCAAACTGACGCGGGAAGCACAGATAAAATATACCGTCGACTCAACTATCATATACTGTTAACAGCTGTTCTAGGGAGACTGAATGGCGGCCATCTTTTTTGCAATAGGAGCTTGTATGTAGATTGTATTCCATATTAAAATGCCATGGAACGCGGCTACGGGGGTTTAAAAACGGAAACCGGAAACACTACACTTAGATACAAGGAGTGACGTCATTGTTTAAGATTTTGAAATGAATGCTATTTTCAACATTTTTAATGATTTTTTGCGTGCGTTTTTAGGATATTCCATCCCACTTCAAAATTTTTAAATATTCGCGTCTACACGAAAGCATTTTTAAAATTCAATTCCGGGTAGCAGTGGATTTCCTCATTGCAAGGCCTGTTAAACTTAGCAATCGGCTGATACCGGATCGTTGTAGTATGCGCACTTGCATACATCTTCATACTGATTAAATGCCCGACTAAACTATCGCCCGATAGAAAGTCTCTAGTCTGCTGGGGCTTTAAGAATAAAAAAAGTCGTCCGACTTAGAGACTCCGGATTGATTGTTATGGCAGAATTTTAAAGACAGTTCCATGTGCCGTAATTCTGATGAAAACTTCCAACAAATCGTTATCAGTAGTCGTCCATTACGTTGGAAATTTAATATCTTGTTAACAGACAGACATGGGCTAAGCGTGTGCTATAGACAGATTTTAAGTCGAGCTATAGTTTCGTATCACGCTGCTCACGTTTTTCAAATGTGGACTAACTACACAAATAATCGGTACTATGAAGTATGTGTTATTCGATTAATAGATTAATCAATAATCGTTCGCGTTTTGGAGCTAGTAATACTAAGGTCTCCATAATATGGAAAGCTAAACGACTGTATCTCGCTTATCGAAAAACCGTTCAAACAGATATTATTTATTTATTTCTTCTTAAAAAAGTACATACCTACTTTTTTACGTATGTCCTAATATAAACACTTATTAATTTGTACAAATAGCAAAACCTTAACATCATTATTTAATATTAATTGAGATATATTTTCTTAATCTAGACTTAAATAAAGACACTTTTTTTTTCTATTTTTATCTCTCTTCTTGAATTTATTCATACATTTTCACTGCTCGGTGCATCAGAGAATTCTGCGACTTAGCTTTGTTCCGAAATGGTAGCCTTGGTTTTGTTTTTATTTCTAGTTTCATGGCCATGTTCATTTTGATTAATATATCATTTTTTTTGTCAACTCTCTTGAGGAATAGCCGTTTATAATTTTATATACAAAAACCATTACATTCATAAATATCAATTGTGAAACTGTCATTATATTTGATTTTTTTAACATGGATCTTATCCTGGTCTATCTATTTCTTTGTAATATTGTTCGCATTGCCTTGTTTTGTAGAACCGTGAGTTTTTTTCTTCTTCAGTTGCTAAAAATTAAATACTACTGCAGTCATTTATATGGGGCACAATGATCGCATTATATATCAATCTGCAAGAATCCGCATTAATAAATCTTCGAATTCTTCCCAGAAGTTAAACTTTCTTGGCTATTTTTTTGGTGACATGTTTAGAATTTTGTGAAAAGTTTAGTTTTGAATCTATGATGATATCACTGATGAATTCGTGTTCCTTCATTTTATTTTAATGCATTTCCGAAAAATGTAGAATATATTAAAAATATCTCTGAGCAACATCCGCGTGTCATGAGAAACTGTAACAACTTTAAAAAGTTTTTAATAACTAGGGAAGCCTTGTTCTGTTCATGACATTTCAACGATTTCAAGCGAAAATTACAACTTGTTTTGGTAAATTCTCAGTTAATATATTTAAAAGTTTCTCTTTCTTTAATAAAGTTGAGAATATTTTTATTTTCATATTATCAGGACCAACCATCATGAATGAAACTTTGCAATATTTCAATTTATGAAAAACTGTCAATAAATTATAGTGATCAGATGACATACCAAACTTTTTGCCATATTTTCTCATTAGAAATTTGTGGTAATAATTTAAAATTGTCATTAAAAAACACTTTTTTTTCGTCTATGACAAAAAAACCTTGTTTGAAGTTTTTTTTAAATATTTGGTATCATTAATTCACCTCTTTAGATATTTTGTATTTACTAAAAATACCTAAAATAGTAATGAATAATATTTTGAGTAAGGGGTTCATATATATATCAATATTCCCGAAGAATTTCCTAGTAATCAAATTTGAAAAATATATTGAATAAGAGGCTGTAAAGATAAACCATAATATGGGTTTATTCGCCATTTTGAAATCGGTTTTAACGCCGCAGCTTAGGAGGCGTTTTGGCCGCAAATTTTCCGCATCAGCTTCCTTAAATAGCCACCGGAAATTACTTCCGGACACCCGTTGGCCAGGACCGGAAGTGGACTTGGATGGGAAAGGTTGCAGCTTAACAATAAGTCCTGTTTGTTGGGTGTAAACTTAACCTAAATCTTCCAACAGACAAGAGAACATTTCGTGGAATATTTGTTGAACTTTTAAACTAAAAGCTGTTTCTTTGAATTTTTTGGCAAAGTATAAAATGTCTCCTCTAAAATAAAATTATTACTTGTAATAAGTAAATACTTGTTATTATTGATAGCTTATGCTAGAATTTTTATATTAATATTTTTTTTAATCCAGTTACTTTACTTATACAACACAAATTAATGTATTATTACTACTACTACTTTCCCTTATCCGCACCTAATGGTGCATAGGATACTACATCGGTACACAAATTCCAGTGTATCTTGTTCATTTTATTAGATGAAGGTAAGATGATCAGTTTAACGTTTCAGAAGCAGTCCAACACGTGAAATTTTAATATGAAAATCACATGTAAATAAATATTTCATGTTGACCCCCTTGTGGGAATCGAACCCGCGACGTCATGCACAGTAGCCAAATGCGCTACCACTGTGCTACGAGGCGGAATGTATGAATACTTACATATTCAAATTCCTAAATTAACAACGAAGATTGAAGCATATTTCTTCTTCTATTTCAAGCAATTAGCAATATCACGGAAGCTTTATATTTTTTAAAGATTAATGTCATTATAGAGTATAGACGTAAGATTATCATAAAAATTGTTTTAATTCAGTAAAAATCTCAAAAACGTAACATATTATACATACTGGTTCCGCCCTAATAAGACTCTCCATGAAGATATTATGTCTTTCAAACTTCTGTCTTTGGCAAGGAGAGGATTTTATAGGGAATTAACGAAGGAGAATAGGATTTGGATTTAAAGGAAGAACGGATGTTAAAGGTTAAGGTTATGCTGCTGACTGAGCGGAGCAATTTTGCGAGACTGGCTCGTTGTAAGAACGGCAGGTGACAATAGGAACGGCAGGTGAAAGTAAGGCATACATTTTGGAAAGGAGTCGAACCTACCTATCACCATGGCCAAACCACATAAAATATGGAAAATTACGTGTTACCTGGTTGAAAATTAACGAATTGCAGTCGATTCTTCATTCAAAAGAGGCTAAATTGGCAGTGCATAATGGAGTCCTGGTACCAACCCTTATGTATGGAAGCGAAGCATAGAGTTGGAAAAATAAGGATGAAAGTAGATTGAATGCAGTTAAAATGCGATCTCTCAGGTGAATGTATGGTAAAACTATGTATGATAGGCGCACTAATGTTGAAATTAGAGCAGAATGCAAGACTGAGATAAGGATTATCGACAAAATTAAGAAAGGTCTTTTACGTTGGTTCGGTCATGTAGAGCGAATGGATGATGAAACAAGTCGAGGAAGGCCGAGAAAGACATGGCATGATCAAGTAAAACAAGTGCTTGAAAGTGGGCATGTAAGAAGTCGGAATAATCGACGTGCGTGCATGAGAAGATGTATGAATGTGGAGGAAGCAAGAGAAGTTTGCCAGGGCAGAGTGGTGTGGCGTTCTATCCTCTCTGCCTACCCCTTCGGGGAATTGGCGTGATGGTTAGTTAGTTAGTAAGTCATACGGTTTTTCATTATGATTTTAAAATTTTATGGACATGGAAATGTTTCATTACAATTATTTTCCCGCCCGCTACTTTAATAGGTTTTTGATTTGAATATTTAATTGGGCCAAGCACAAAGCTTGTCATTTAACACAGTCGTAATTATAAATACCAATTATGTGAATTGATAATGTCAGGTATTTTGTCATTAGGAACTAAGCACGCATCGTTGTAAAATGGCTGCCGTGTTGAAATTACCTTTAATTTCATAGAAATTAAAGTTTCCCCTTAAATACCCATCAAACGTTCATAAACAGAAATATTTTTAAAAAATATATTTTTATTCCCCGCAAGTTTAACACATAAATCAATAATACATGTAATATATATACATATGATAAACACAAATACATTTATAATGTGTATATTTATTATTTACGCCTATTAGAGCAACATCTCAGATTTCGATAAGAAGTTCGTTTTACAATGTTTTTTTTTACACGATCAAAGGAAAAAACAAATACTTACATACTATAGAGTATAGAGTATTATGATTTTGTATTTAGGAAAAAAGCTTGGCACGATTTTTCTTTTTTTTCTTCCAGTTTTTTCTGTGGCAGTAAAATGTAAAAGTTATAGAGTTTACTTTTATTAAGTAAAAAACTATTGTTTCTAGTACTTAGTATAAAAGTATCGGAAAAACATTTTTTTTTCCTTTTCTATTTTACAGATCTCAATAATGGTATGCAACTCGCGTACTCACTTTATTTTTAAATATGATTAATTTTTTTGTAAAATAAAATAAATGGATGTTACAGAAATTGTATTAGGAATTTGTTCTCATGTTTATTGTTTCAGGTATGTATGAAATATTTTTATAACTTCGAATTTCTACCGTTTCTAGAATAATTTTCAGCACTACTCACGTTACTTTGTTACATAACCCAGAAGAGTTCACTAAGGGAGGCCATTTTGGTGGCTATTTATCACCTGACATATCACGCACCAAGGTCACTTAGGTCAGAGAATGTCAAACTGTGGGGTCAACGTTTCAAGAGCTGACAAAGCTCACTCTTAACTTATTTTTCAAAGCAATTTTTTTTACAAAACTGAAAAGTCTAGTTTAGCAAACAAGTACAAAGTTGCTAAAATCACAGTTTCAATTTATGTATTATAGCCCCTATTTACGAGACACAATAATCTGCTAATTTTTGTGACGGAGGAAGATTCAAACAAACCTATAACAGAGAAATATAAGTGCGGTAGCTATAAAGTTGACCACAAGCCATGGGCTAAGGAATGAATAACATAAATGTTAACGTCCTGGGCCATGCTTGCTTATTTGACGAGGTATCTATTGGGTCTCAAAAAACGTCCTAGATGAACTCTGTCGACAGTTCACTCAGAGTTATGACACGCTGATATGACTAAAGATATGACTGAAGATGGACGAGAGCTGGCAGCTAATCGTGTAGCTTGAAAACAGTTTGCTGATGCCAAAGTTCTAACGTTAACTGCCGACGGATTGTCAGCAGTGGAAGTCCAGGACGCCGAAAACTTGAAGCAAGCATGGTTAAGGCTTTCAGGCATACGTAATATATGGTCCAATCAAACGAAACGTGCAAACGTTCAAACAATGGCAAATCACTACTTTAATATGAAATGTGAATTTGAATATAAAAGTTTATTAATCGCTGTCTACCAGTCATCGCTCCCAGTAAACCTCCTGATGTCATTAATTCTTATTATTGGTGGATGTCTTCATCATTAAGTACCCATTCAAACCTCATCCGACAATATTGTAATATCACATCGAATCCATGGCTCATGACTGAGGATGGTGATCGCGCCTGACTCCAGACATGGTTTGCCTGTGGACGGTCTCCCCCCCCTTGGAACTTCGTTGCTTCGCAGGCTGCAGGGAACTCGGGAAAATTCCGTGACTAAGCCGCATCATCTTCTTCAGTTGACGTCCAAGTGACCTTGTAACTTGAATGCATAATACGTACAACAATTTATGCCTTTTGTCATCGGGAGCCATAAATAAAATAATCCGTCTGCTACAATTTACCCAAAAGTAAAAAGTAAACAGCAGAGTAAACAGTGACAAGTAAAAAATGAACAGTAAAGAGTGAAAATACATAAAAAATATTTAGACTGAAAGAAGTACCTATGAATATGAGTAAGTAAAAATACAAATAATAAGAGCAATATAATTCAATTCAATTATCATCATCATCTCAGCCCGTTGAGGTCCACTGCTGCACATAGGCCTCCCCCTGCCGTCTTTACTCCTTCCGTCCTCCCGATCCTGCGCCGGCGGCGTCCCCATCCACTGTCTTCTAGCAGACTTCCTAATGTTTTTTTAAATTTTTAAATTTATTTTACTTGAAATAAACATGTTTTATAAACAATACATAAAATGTATTCATTGTTCCCGCAAAGCCGGGGCTTGTCTGCGGGTTACATTACAAATAAATACTTTTATTTTATTACACAATAAGTATCTAACATTATAAGTATATTCTTATTTTTAGTAGGTAGCGTTGCATAAAAATCACTGTGTGCCCTTTAAGAGGGTCTTAATGTTTTTTTTAAATCTAATAATATCGTCCACCAATCTCATCGGTGGACGTCCTTGAGTCCTCTGGTTCCTCGGTCTCCACACCAGAACGCGTCTAATTCAGTTATACTATCATTTATTAAATCTTATTTGTTTATCTCTTTATGTGATTTTTCTTTCTCAAATACTTTCAGAAGTTAATTTATCAGGGCTGCGGTGTAATAAATTATCCCGAAGATTAAATGTTGAAAGCCGCTGATAATTTCCTTTATGTTGGGCATAAGCTTAGGTATAAACGTATAGGGGAAGCTTGGATTAGCTTTAATGGAAATTACCATTCTTCGGCAGTTTATCAGCATGCCTCGCCTGCATCTAGTAGGAAAATTTTACGGGATAAGTCAATTCACCCCATTAACCATCAAACCACCTTCCCCCGTAAACATACGAACGCAGTATAGGTAATTCAATTAATTCAATTTTAAACTGGGGTTTAAGGAAATAATTACATTTATGTATGTTTTAACTAACGTATGTTTTCAAATGGCAATTTACCATTAGTTTTGTATTTTCTCCAAAATTTATTTAGTTTAGTTACCATGAAGAGTTTTGTTTTTAACTTGGTTAATTAAAATTATCCAAATGATTAAGATTCACCGTATTCAGTACGATTGCATACTGAGGTTTTCATAGTTCAAGAAAGTGGTCTTTCTAAATTTTTTCTTCCGTGTATTTTTATATAATACAAACAAATATTCATTGTATTGCAACAGACAAGTGTATACAAAAAAATAAATGTTTCTATAAAATTTTCCCTGTCTAACTTTTTGATAACAATATTCTATTAAAGCTTCAGTAGGATCCAAAGTTTAATCTGTGGTTTCTGAGTCAGTGCGCACCACCTAACAAGAACTTACAATATATTAATACTATGCGAGCTAGTATGTAATTAGATATGTATAATCTATCCTACCCTAAAAATAAGACGTGGCTTTCCAAATTCTACCGTGTATAAATTAAACTAAAATCAGTTAATGGTCCTGCGGTTGGTGCAAAGCGTAATGATTCGTGTTTAGACTAAAGTCTGTCTCAAGTTGCTCAAGTTGACTGAAGTTAGACAATTGAGTTTGTAGGTAATTTTATACTTCGCTAAAAAAAACACTACGCTACGGTGAAAAACTTGGCGAGTGAATTGAAACACTACGGTTATCAGATGATGGGCGGAATAGGGAATGTTGTAGTACATCAAGTGGCCACTTAACCCAGCCAATGACAGGTCATAAGCCCTGTAAACGCCTAGATAACCCACATTCGTTTCCAGAGTTTCTCTGTCTCTGTTGGGATATCAATAATAACTATAATAAGTATCTATTTACTATTACTTTGTAGAAATTATGCTGTTATAAATCATTAACCTACATGTGAGTTTAATGCAGAAAAACGTCGCGAATCAGAAGTGGTGAAATCGTCTTATATTTCTCATACTGTACGATACATTACAATGTACAATATTAAAAAACTGTTTTTATCACTACTGTTTATTACGATTTTTACAAAAAACAGTTTTTTGGTGACAGAAATAATGCAAAGATTCTCAATAAAAGCCAAGTCAATAAAGTGTGCCATTTCCCGCTCAGCCGGAAGTACAAGTAAATGATCCACCCCTCGATACTCCCCTCCCAGCACACCACGCCACCGCCGATACTACCCCATGTTGACAATCGCTCCCGAGAAGCGGAGTGTACTTGTAACGCTAAACCTTCAGTGGGTACTTTCAGGCAGACAAGCCTTGCTGAAAGAAATTTCAGGCTTTTCATGCTTCGTATTTAAGAGCGCATCAGAGTATTTGTATCTATTAGGAATATAAATAAATTTAAGGTTTTTTTTAATTTGAAGGGAAAGATGGATTAAGGAAATTTCGAAGTGTATGTATTCTGTATTCTTGTGGTGTGATGGCTATGATGCTGGATTTACGCCATGGAGGTTTCGAGTTGGATTACCTGTGAGATCACTAGAAATATAACAATATTTTCTCAAGCTTGGGTGTTGCTCCTCTTTATTAGGAATCGTGGCCTGTCAAGGTGGAAAAATACATAAATAAATATAATTTTTAACTCAATATTTGTAGTTCATTTTGTAATGAAATAAAACACAACCCTGTCTTAAACTACTTTTATTTATTTCCCTTCTTCAGATCTTATATAAACAAATATAACTAGTTTAAAAATACGTCATATGTGTGTTTTTGTCATTTTTTAAATTTGATTACATTAGGAACGGAAAAGGAAATTGAATAGAAGGAAAATAAAATTTAAAAAAAATAATTTTGAGTTCAATCCAATTTCAAGAAAGAAATAAATCGGTTTGAATCGGTTGAATTAATAATTGAATTATTAAGTATATTTATTTGCAAATTTATAATAGTAATAATACTTAGCTGTATTATCGCCATACCCATGTGAACTATTCTACTTTTTGAAATATTCAGTCACGAATGCCATTTATTTTTTAATGTACATATTTTTAATATTAAAAATATGTGCATACAAGTTAGGATCTTCATGTAACTCAAAATCCCTTACTGGGTAACTGCACAGGCAAGAGATGACGTCAGCTAACCGAACATTCCCAGTTCTACATACCTAATACTTGTTCTTCTTTCTTCTTCCTTTCTTTTCTCCTTTTTCCCCCTCCCTCTTCCCTCTGGCAACTTAAGTCTCGTTACGTTACAGATCGTTTAAAATCCGCGAGAATCTGTACTTGGCACCCTTCCAGAATATTCTTGTAATCACATTGTACCAGATTCAAAACTATTGACCTCGCTCCCTACAGGTCATTTTGTACCATATATACATAAGTTTTGTGTCAAACACCACCTTAAATACTTCTGTAAAATATAACACCATCGTTCTTCCCGGAGTTGTAAAATTGTTTTGTTATTTTCCAATTCAAATTTCATCAAGATTTTACCTTTAACACCTTATTTCTCTGTCTCTATAATGACGAATTTTGTTGACTGATTGTGACCATTTTCGTATTCAACGTTTTGTTCCTTGTCCGATTAAAACAGCAATTCTATTAGAAAGTATTTATTCATTCATTGTTTAAAAATCAGAGAGCATTAATTTATTCCATTATTTTGCTTAAAATCAGATAGTATTTATTCATTCTTTGTTTAAAAATAAGAATGTATTTCTAATTTCTAAAAATTCGAAGAATAGCAGCATAAATAGTTTTGGTATATTTATTAGGCTTTTTGTTGAAAACGATTGTTGAAATTCATTTTTAATTGTTTAATTTTAAAATTTTAAATGAGATGCATTTTAAATTTTATGTCTCATTTTATCTACAATAGAAATTATTGTTTCTTCCACATAATAATAAATATGCCAATTTAATGCAAAAACCAATGTTTTTTAATTTTACTATTCTGTAAATTTGTAGCTAAAATTAACTTGCTTTTTTTTTCAGTATATACGAGTACGAGCAAAGAAAAAAATGTAACTCTATTCTTTACTCATTTACGTAAATTTCAAAAATATTTATATTTGCAAAAAAATGGCCAAACTAATATATTTTAAATTGAAAAAGTTTTACTTCCACGATACAAGTTAATTATTTATAAAAGAATAAGAAACCTTGAATATTTTTTTTCCTTTTTTTTTTGTGTTGCCCACATATGTGTGTTTAATTATAATGTATAATAAGGTTAATAAAACAGATGAATTACTAAAAAGACATCCTTTGTTTGTACTAGAGTACTTTGGTCTCATATAATCCCTTTGCCACTGAGCCGCCTTGGATTAGCCCGAGGATTTATGACCGTCTTATGTCCTTTTCGAACAGCGAGTAATCGGGAACCAGATGCAATTAAGATTTCAGGATCTTAACTGAGTTTGGGGTAGTCGGAAACAAATAAAAAAAATATACTTAATTACAATTCAAGTATAAACAAAAATATATTTGATTGCATGCATTGCTTGTAAAAATATGTATTGAAAAAATAAACTATTTCTTATTTTATATTTCCAAACGTTGAGTTTTTTTAAGCTTTAAGCCAAATTAAGTTATAAACAACATTTTGAGTCCAAATACTTGTAGACAAAAGCTGGATTTCACCCATTGCGGGCTAACATTAAGTTACAATTGATATCTCAACAGAGACGAGAAGTTTGGAAGGAAATATGGATATCTAGGCGTTTACGGGGCTTATGACCTGTCATTGGCTGGGTTAAGTGGCCACTTAATGTATTACAACATTACCCATTTCGCCTAGTATTCAATATCCCATATCTGCTAATTATCAGAACTTGTATAAATACAGGGAAATGGCGCGGACGCTTCATATGTAATAGCAATTCTCTCAATGGATGACAGAGAGATTTCATAGAGCCAATATGAAATATTTAACCGAATGTAGTTTTTCGCATATGAACAGTATTCATATGTTGTAACTAGGACTGGCGAGGTGTAAGTCTGATCACCTGATCTTTATTAAAAAAATACCAAAATAAAATGCACTTAGTGTACCAATGAAATGACTTAAGCACCGTTGAGCGTGGATAAGGGCAAGTGGTAGTAGTGATAATGAATACATAATTACATATTTGAAACCAATGATGTGAAGTTCGACACAATGGTGATCATTGTGTCGAACTTCATAGTTAATATATAAAGTTTTTTTTTTATGGAAATCCACTGCTACCCGGAATTGAATTTTAAAAATGCTTTCGTGTAGACGCGAATATTTAAAAATTTTGAAGTCGGATGAAATATCTCAATAATTTACCCAAAAATAAATAAAAAATGTTGAAAATATCATTCATTTCAAAATCTTAAACAATTACGTCACTCCTTGTATCTAAGTGTAGTGTTTTCCGTTTCCGTTTTTAAAGATGGCCGCCATTCACTCTCCCTAAAACAGCTGTTGACAGTTTAACTGGCTGGAGAAATCGTTTGCATAGATTTTTGACAGTTTTGTTATTGGCTGGAGAAATATGTTAGCCGTGCCATGCCGTTAGCCGCCCGTTTTATGACGTCACTCCTGCAAAAATGACGCACTTAGTACATAGTAGTATTTGGCGCGGAATTTGAAATGTGCTACTTTAAAAAA
This sequence comes from Micrasema minimum, assembly GCA_022494985.1. Classification (NCBI taxonomy): domain Eukaryota; kingdom Metazoa; phylum Arthropoda; class Insecta; order Trichoptera; family Brachycentridae; genus Micrasema; species Micrasema minimum. The sequence continues at coordinate 30,557 of JAGVSP010000439.1, read as the reverse complement.
TCGTATCTTCATCAATAACTTATAAAAAAAATATTAAATAAATATTTTTTGCTTAGTTAAATAGTACGTTTATAGAAAAAAAATACTTTAGAAAACAGTGAATTACCTCATTTTATCTTCATTCTGACCGAGAGCCTATTTGGACCAAATTCATGCTTGGAGATAACAAATTAATGTTATAAAAATATTATCTTTCACTCTTAATTTTCGAGGTCGGTAGTATTCAAAGTAGGCGCAAACAAAATAATGTTAGTGGAAAATGGTAAATCATGGCGTGCCAGGGATACAAGTAATGGTATAGTTTTCCCAATCAAATTTCCTCGATGCAAATAGATCTAGACAAGGAAGGGCTGGGGTTGTGGCCTTAACCTAATATTACAAATGCATGCAAACCATACTTTAGCAAGTACTAAAAGAGGGTCAGATTTATTTACTACCTGTTATAATACATGAACTTATTAGATACCCATACATCTTCATTAGGATGACCAAAAACGTAACTCATCATTATAAATATGCGCCTAAACGGTAATTTGCATTGATAACGCGATAAAGGTTTTTGCCCTTAACCTAATGAGATATTTGTGGCGGCCTCCGTAGCGTAATGGCAAAGACCCCAGACTCACGATACGGAGGTTCCGGGTTCGATTCCCGGTGAGAACTCAAAAAATCAAAAGGGATTTTTCTCAAGCCTGGGTATTTGTGACGTTGTTCCCCTCTGTATTTGGGCCTCCTGGCCTGTTAAGGTGGTTAAAATAAAAAAAAACATTTTTTAAATTTTATTTCACTACTGTTTTTCACTACCTGAAACCGATGGTGCATAGGACACTGCATTTGTTCACCAGTTGCAGTATATATTGTATGTTTGGAGCATTTGTTACATGAAGCCTAATAATTAAGGTTATCATTTTGCCGTCTTTCCTTTATTATCTTGCAGTCACAATATATTATTTGCTGTACAAATGAACACAGAGCCCTATGTTCCATTAGGTGCGCATAAGGGAAAATAGTAGAAGTAAGTATTAATTTCAATAACAATCGGATAACAACGAATATTGGTTTAAATGATTTTTCAATTACAATCTAAGAGTACAAACCATTTTTCAAAATTAAATTACAAAACTTTCCATTCATCTTAAATAATTCTATTGTGAAATAAAATTCAGATAAAAATGACAATTTGCCTGTGATAATTCAATTTGAAGTGAGCAAACCACGTTATTGGAAATTGATACACCATGCGCAGTGAGTGAGTCTTCATTTGTGAAGCAAGGTCAAGATGATCAGTTTTACGGTTCAGCGCCAGTCCAAGGTATCACTTAACAAAAAATATTTTAATGCGGAAAACTCATTCGAAAAAATATTTCTTATTCAGAATCGATCTCGCGACCTCATGCAAGGTAACCCAACGTTACTTATTTTTGAAGGCTTGCAGATTCCTGGGACAGTTGAAAAAAAATCACGATGGGACAAATCAGGAAAACGCGCTGGTCACTTCAAATTGCCTCTTTGGGACATCAGGCGCCCATGCAAAAAGTTCATGTAAACCTTCTTGAAAACCAAATGTTTTGACGTCAACCATATTGTGCGGGCATGATATGAAGAAGATTGAACGAAACATCTCCCGCCTGTTTCCCGTTGGCTCGAGCCCACTCGATGTTTTCTGGGTAGTGACGGTAATCTGAGGTATTTTTCTTATTGTATATATTTTCGATATCCTGGAATACACAGTGAAAGCCCCACCCTTTCCCTAGACTGTTTTAAAGACTGTTGAGTCTTTTTTCAGTCCAGCACAACTCTACCGATTTTTTAAAGCTAATCCGCGAAATTTAATAGATTCAGTTTTAACTTTTTCCAGATAAAACTAAAACTGATATCCTGGAATGTATAAACCCTCTCAAAAATTATATTTCTATCGGAAATTTAGCCGCGGCGCGGCGGCGGTGGGCGATAAAGGCGCGCTGCACGTGGACAGCCGAGTGGATGTTAGAAAAATAGGTCTAAACACAAAAACACTTTGTTTAACAACACCGCTCCATGGACACCACAAAAGCATAAATTTACTGACTTTTCTTTAGCATGAATTATTTTTCCATATTTTACAAGGGACCAATGCCGTTTTCAAATCCATACTTCTGTAGTAATTATCTTTCTTATTCTAAAAAGATGAACAGATTTCTGCAATTCATTAAGGGTAGACGGTAGAAAGCCATACTTTTATATTTTGTAGAAATAATAATGGTACGCTGCTTCTAGTGTATCAATAATGTTGTACCCTTTTCACTATTAGCTCTGAATAATGGAACGAAAGAAAGGAATGTAGTGCTTATTTTAAACTTGATTACGTACTCGTATAAATGTGTGTAAATCTAGTCACGTTCGTATTCATCTATGTATGTAGTAGTAAAGTGACGTTTTGAATAAAACATGTCATCGGATTTAACTAAATTAGCGCTGAAAGCTCCCCCAAAGGCTGTGTTTAATCTCCCTTTAAGGCTTCGAAGGTCTTTTGTTTCGTGGACTTGACATTCTGTATAGAAATGGCGCTCGTACAAAGAGGTTGATAATGAAAAATAACGTTAAATATGCTTTGACACGAGCAATGCTAAAACAAAGAGTTTAGTATGTTGATAAAAGTTTGGTTAACAGCGATTTAGTTAACACCTTCTCTTGTTCATGTTTTCCCAAAGGCAAAGCATTTTTTGGCTGTTTGTTTGCTCAAATTTTGCAGTTTTAAACAGGAAAAATTAACGTTTTTCTTGTGATTTTTCCTTATTGTTTAGGTTCTCGACTATTTTATAGCATGTTATACATACAATACATTGAATATAAACACTATGTTGTTTTTCTAGGTTATTAGGAATTTAGAAACATTTTAAGGTAAAACCATTTTCACATAGTTTCAAAATATTTTTGGGGTTTAATTTTTTTTGGGGATACTTCACAAAGCGTGGTAGTTTTTATGAGGTCTAGTCTATTGGTAAATCCAAAGATAATAAGGTTATGAAATTTATACAGTAGGTTAAGATAGGTCTGGTTTAATAAAATAATTTAAATGAAATAGCTATTTAAAAGTAATATCCTTTATAATAGGTTATGAAATTAATACAGTAGGTTAAGATAGGTTGGGTTTAATTAAATAATTTCTCAATCGAAATTTATACAGTAGGTTAAGATTTTTAAATCCAACAATAACAGCTTTGCCCATTTCTATGCTGTAGCTCTATAATCCAGAGAGTAAAAACTTTTGTGGAATTTTGACAGCTCTATCACGCCTTGTGAAGAATCCCCTTTTTTTAGTTTCACATTCAAATACATTAATTGAAGTGATTGCCGTAAAATAAGGAAAGTAATAATTTTTAGAAGAAATAAATTATAAGAATTTTTAAATTATGCCTTTATCTTTTTCCCGAAAAATATTTTTAAAATGTGTAATTTACGCAAACCAAAGAACCTTTGAACTTTCGACACCCTAATAAGTGTGGCGTTATAAAAGAAACCACTTTAATACTTGCCTACGTTTCTAGTTTACCTCTGTAATCGAGTTATGTGTAATATGGACTATAAATTTTGGTTTGTACGTGATTTGAGGTTTCCCATCTTTTGACTAAACTGCTCCCGGCTTCATATCCCGGAGTTTTATATCTTCCCACAAAAGTCTGAGGGGATTTAGAACGACCCGTGATGTGTGGCAAATGGTTTAACTTGGGTTGTTAAACATTTGGCGCAGATTTAGAAGACCCACATTATTTAGATAACGTGTGCAAATTTGAAACCAGAAAATCATCCCATTACACATTGTAATGTATTTATAATAGTGTTATCATTTTAATTTTACATCACCGCTTCGTAATAACGATAATATAGGATAATTTAATTAATTTATAATCGGAAGTCACTTCAAGAGCACATTAAATTAACCCGTAAAGATCTATGCTAAAAAAATATTTTGGAAACGGAGTTGCAACAGAGCATTAGAACCCTAGCGGAGACCTTAAGAGCATACCACATTAAACTATAATAATATTTGATTTAAAACAAAAATTATAAAACTCGAGAAACACGTAAAAGAAAATTATAACTGTAGAATTCCTGTTTTTTCCCTACTTTCTATTTTTGAACCACCAAACCTTGTAAAAGGATAAAGGCCAACCATAATAAAAAATCTACCCTACTGTGGATTGGAAAAACAATAACACCAGGAACATATTGATAAGGATATCGGGAAGGTACTCATGCCACATTATCCTATATCAGGGTAGAAAGGAACCTACAAACACGGTCTTAAGGGACCTTCAGATTGTATTGAACCTTAAGCCCAAATTCAATTGATAATACCCACTACAACGTTTTGATAACCCATTCCCTGCCTGAATTTTTATATTTACTTATAGGTGTCAATGATCTACCTGAAGGCAGTGTTCAATACGTATTTTCAAGATGATATTCTTGATTTATTGAAAGCCACAAAGTTTTTAAAAAAAGAATCAAATAATACTTCAAACTATTTTGAATCAATTTTAGGAAAATAAGAGAAGCGCCCTTTTTGATTATTTTTTTTTAATTTTTTATGATAACTAAAGGTGGCAGCAAAAAAAAAAAAATATTCATCTAAGAGCACATAAAATTCTAGAGAATTAGCTTACTAGTTTTTATTTTATTGCCTTTCTCTCATGTTATAAGTACATATAAGGTAAAATACGATTTTTTTACGTTTAGCGTTAAGACGCCTTTTAATTGATTGTTACTTACCTCCCGTTTTTTTCAAAGTGTGAATCAGGCTGATACATTACGCTTGGAACTATAAAGTTCATTAGGATGAACTTAAGGGAACCGGTAATTTTTGACGCGTATTTTCACGATTGTCCAATTCAACACTATATTTTCTATTTACCCTTAAACTGCAATAAGTATTTTGAAGAAAAAAAAAACTAATTTATCATCATCATCCCATGTCTGTTCTACGAAGTCTTTTTCATAAATTTTCGTTAAAGCGATGCAACAATAGAATAACACATGCAACCTCTCTTTATATCTTTTAGACAAATCAAAACCCTAATAAAAATGATTTCGTTGCTTCTAAAATGATTAAATTATATAATTGTACTAACTGGTTGATTATATTCACATGAATTAAAACGGTTAATATTTTACCAAGAATCCAATAGAAATAATAACTAATAGCGTCTGGCAGTTAACACAAGCACATAATGTCGGGTAGTAAATCTTCCTTCACAGTCCAGACAGAAAATTAAAGTGTATTGACACCAGTAAGGTGAACGATCACCCCTGCATTGGCTTCCAGCAACCCCTAGTAACTTCACTTACTGGCTTAACACAAAGCCTACAAGCCCTTAAAGCTTACGCTGTTGCAATGCCAATGACACTTCAAGTAGACGATAAAATCACAGCTCAAAGTGCATTCACGTTTTTCAAAAATAAAAATATGCTTAACAAACTGGCAAAACACTGAGAATAGAGTTTATTTTGTGTCGGAAAAAATGGTCGAATTTGGGGAATTGATGGGCTTAACTTAACTAACTAACCCCTGGGATTAACTTAATTAACTAACTTATTTCCCCAAAAGGGTAGGCAGAGAGGACAACGCCACACCACTCTGTCTTGGTAAACTTCTCTTGCTTCCTCCACATTCATACATCTTTTCTCGCAACGCACGCAACAAAACAATAAAAAATAAAAATAAAACATATTCTTATCTTTACTGATCTTTTTCAGAATACCCAAATTTTTTGAAATATTCAAGAAGGTACATACTCACTCGAAAAAAAACGTTATACTGTTATTATATAATGTAACCTAATATTATTTTTAATTTTGTTATACAAAAAAAAGTTTCTAAAAATCACATAAAAAACAAGAGAGTATGTAAACAGTTGTATTTTCAACATTTTGGTTGGTATTACTAAGATACCCGCGTTTGTACATACAAAAATGTACAATTTTGTCTCGCTTGTAAATTTAATCCCCTAGTGAAGGAGGTAATGTTTAATTTACACAGGTTAAGTAAAAATGTACGACGAGGGTCATAAATTATTCCCTTTTTTATAATTTGATACTTCTTACACGTATTGTGTATGTGTATGCAAAATTGAGATTATACGAGTATTTGTAATGTCAGGAATCTCCATCAGTTCTAAGAAAATTGCAATAAAAGAAAACAATTCGCATTCTTCTAGTGTTGGGTTATAATTTTTTTTTAAATACTACAATTAGTTTTTAATAATTATAATAATCGGCTGACTTTTATAGCGCCATTTTCGTGAAAAACCACCTCAAGGGTGTTTTACAATAATGAAAGATACTGTCTAGCTTAATCTCCTATTGGTAGACTATTATTTCCTGTAACTTGAGCAGACTAGGGAAATTCCGCATTCTGGGAATGTGTGTGTGAGATTTTAAAAATATTTGAGACCGAAATTGACTCGGGCTCTGAATGGTGCGTAAGTGTGAAGGCAGTCGTTCCAGGCAGAGAAGCCAGCCGCTGCAAAAGCACGATCGTCAAACTTGGTGTTTGGACTTCGCCGGGGTTCACAAAGTCTTCCACTGGCTGAATCGAGTGCGGGTTTATTTTATGAAACTCCTGTAAATTCACACATCTGCAATCACAATAATAATGATGAGTTTATATTTCTAATTGTCTGAAATTTATCGCTTTTATAACTTTTTACCTTTTTTTAAAATTTTATTTTATTTATAATAGACTTAAATCTAGATCACGCCAAACACGTTTTCAATTGTTTTTCCGAGTGTTTTTTCTACCGGGTTTAAATAACACTTGTTTTATTGTAATATTATACACCGTGTCCCACGATGAGACCGCGAAACTCCGGAGGGTGATTGTTCATGGTATTCTGAGAAAAAAATCCTTTTTAAATTTTTTGATCCGGGCATTTCCAATAATTAATTTTAAAAAAGTATTCATAAAAAGCGACGAGTGTAATATACTGGCTTCTGTTTGAAGCGCTAGCGGCGGCGGGGTGGCGGTGGGCGGGGAGGAGTGGGGGTCCGCTCTGGTACGCCTTGTACGGACATTCAAAATTCGAATTTCATATCTGAATCTTTAGTTTAAGTTTCAAAAATATGTGATTTCTTCGCGCTTATTGGTGCAGGTCACGTGGTGTGAGCCAGTTCAAAAATTGACGGTATTACACGCGTGAATTTTTATTCATATTTTAATAATTTTTTTAAGAAATTAGAATTGAGTTTTTTTGAAAAACTTTATTAAGATTTTTTCTCAGAATATCATGAATAATCACCCTCTGGAGTTTCGCGGTCTCATCGTGGGACACGGTGTATAAGTAGAATTTAGTTTGTGTTGTATAATATGAAATAAGTTTAAAAAAAACCTTTTATACTAGCTAAATAATTTAGAAGTCAAAAGTGTAGTATATTGAATAAGTGAACTTTTATATTACACTCATTTACACTTTGAAATCTTGATTGTCCATGAGAAATTTCTTCAGCAATTTTATCCTTTGCACAAGATGTGTGGCGCCTCTCACCTCACCTGGAAGCTTGTTGAATAGTCTTGGTACCATATATTCTTCTGTTCTGTTTCCATAGTAATTGAGTGCTCGAGATTCCACTAATCGTTTGGCTGCTATCGCTCTTGTTCCGTGAAAATGATTTAATAGTTGCTTTTTTTTCTTCGAAATGTTTCATTATCAATTTAAACCAGTATATTTGCTTGACTGGGAGTACTCCAACATATTTTAACAAAATTGTATCGTCTTCTTTACTGTTTTTTCTTTATTGTGTCATTTGTGATAATGATTTTTAAGAGTCTTTTTTGCAAGTTACATATACTACTACTACTTTCCCTTATCCGCACCCATTGGTGCATAGAGCACTGCATTGGTACACCAAGTGCAGTGTATCTTGATCACTTTATTACATGAGATAAGATGATCAGTCTTACGCTTCAATACCAGTCCAAGGTATCACACATGAAATGTTAATATGAAAATCTCATGTAAATAAAGATTTCATGTTGACCCCTTACGGGAATCGAACCCGCGACTTCAGGCACGGTAGCCAAATGCGCTACCACTATGCTACGAGGCGAACAAAACAAAAGAGTTACATATATATTTTTATTAATGTACGTTTTATGAGTGCTCCCCCAGCTGAGAATGCCGTAGGACAATATTGACTCTGCCAGACTTATGAATATTATCCCAAATTTTTTTTTAAATCTCTATTTATTAAATTAATCATCTAGAAAATACACATGAGCTGATTTATCATTTCATCTAAACAATAGTATTGACCGGAATTTTACTATTTAAAAAAGGCAGCATGTTTGATGTTTTGTTGCATTTGTTAATGGTAAGTTTCAACTTGGTTTCAACTGTATTAAGTAATCATTCTTCTTCCATGTACACGGTAATAAAACAGCGTATTAGCATACTTCGGCGCTGGATCAAAATTCAGATTCATGAAAACTTCGCACACAAAGGATTTTATTACCCGGTTCAGAAAAGTTACTCGTAATACTTTTCTCGTGCTAACAAATTATGCGATAAAGCTAATAAAGTACGAACGGCACTGGTTTTAAATGTAAAGGTCAGTGTAAAGACCATTCATGTATTGCCTACTGTCTCGTCAATGTATATACATACATATAGTATGAATGTACAATGTACATAGTATGTATGTATGTCTTTGGATTAGTTCTTAATTGGATCGGTACACCAATATATACAAAGTAATACCTAGCTGGCACTTGCTATGTTGATACATTATAATATGATTTATTTATTTTTTAGATTACCTTGTTCTATGTGATTTAAAAAAATCAGGAATGAGAAAAATATTTTCAACAATAATACAAGAATAATCGTTTGTTCTGACCATTTTTTAGACAATTATGTGTAAAAGCTATTGTACCTATCCTATCCTTTTATGTTACTACATTTTTTAAGAACACTAAATAGGTATGTAAAAATCTAGTAGATATTGATATACATTATACAGGGTGTAACAAAACTCGATGTACAAGCGGGAAATCAGTGAATCTACATCGTATTTAAAAACGATTGTGTAATATGACTTTTTAATCTGAGCATGAAAAAAAAATATTCTAACAAAAGTTTTCGTAAGTATGGCAGATTAAGTAAAATGGCTCAAATTCTTATTAAAACGTGTTCTCTTTATGGATAGTAATATTTTACTAAATACATGGTATTTGATAACAATTTGCAAAAAAAAATCGAAAAAAAAATCAACTTCGTTCTGAATTTTCTCGAAAACTAAGGGTCAAATAAAAAAGTTTTATTTTACAAAATCGACTCCATATATGATGTAGATTCACTGGTTTCACACTTGTACATCGAGTTTTGTTACACCCTGTATTGAATGCTTTTAAAAACGTAAAAAACAAATAAAATATTTACATTATTACCTATATTAACAATTCCCTGTGTACCTATTTAAACATAGGATAATAAGTAACAATAGCGCTCAAAAATATACGTATTTAGCGTGTCTTTTGACAGACTGTGCAGTTTTCTGAGCAAGAAACTTTACAGTTTTCGGTCCCGTATAAAGTGGGCATAAGTTCAATCAATAACATAAAGGTCAATTAGTAGTAAACATGGAATAATAAATAATGAACAACATTTTTGAAATAAATACAAATACTTGTAGACAAATTACTGGATTAATACGCATGCTGGGCTGATATCAGATATTATTGATATCCCAACAGAGACAGAGAAACTCTGGAAACGAATGTGGGTTATCTAGGCGTTTACAGGGCTTATGACCTGTCATTGGCTGGGTTAAGTGGCCACTTGACGTACTACAACATTCCCCATTCCGCCCATCATCTGACAGAGAAACTCTGGAAACGAATGTGGGTTATATTACCATGCAGTTTCATATATGGTTATCAGTGTTGTAGTACATCAGGGAATGTTGTAGTACGTCAAGTGGCCACTTAACCCAGCCAATGACAGGTCATAAGCCCTGTAAACGCCCAGATAACCCACATTCGAATCCAGAGTTTTTTCTGTCTCTGTTGGGATATCAATAATATCTAACAAATAATGATTTAGAATATTTGCTTCTACCTTTCTCTAACATTACAAAGAAAATTTGTTTGACGAAATCCATTTGTTACCACGGCCACGTGTGAAAGGATGTATTGAGTTACATAGGAAAGCTAGGGAACTTTTATTTGTTCATAAAATCGTGCTGTGAAGATTTGTGGAGTAGATACCACACAATCTAGTTTCTGTACACAAATTCCTTGATTACTTATTCACGTGGTTGCCTACGAGTGGGTGTTTTTTTACAGACACAGCTTATGTACATATATTATGTATGTAATTTAAACGAATTAATTTACTTCTTTCATTGGTACACAAATATCTTATCAAGTACTTACTACTTCTATGATTACATCCCCTTATCTTCGCTGCATTGGTACATCAAGAGCAGTAAGTAAATTTGATAATTTGTTTCATGACGGCAAGATGATCAGTCTTATGCCTAAGCTCCAGTCCAATATCAAGTACCTACTGATGATAAAAAAATTATTGGTACTGAATTGAATCGTCTAATAATTGACAGATGACATATTATGATCGGCGGAATGGAAAATGTTAAAATTCGTCATGTAGCCATCTTGGCCACACGATCCAGTGTTCTCTGCCTCTGTTGAGATTTCCAAAGTGATTTGTATTTTCTTTTTAATTTTGAAATAACACACAAATATTATTCGTGTACGTTCATCATCATCATCATCATCATACCGTATCCGCTCCCTATGTGGAGCATATGGAATCCACAAACTGCCTCCAGGCCAAGCGATCGGCCGCCAGCTCCCGTGCATCCTCCCAAGTCAAGTCCACGTCCCGCAGCTCTGACGCAAACTGACGACGAATTGTCAATAGTGGACGACCAGGACGCCGAGAACCTGATGCCATGTAAAATAGGCAAGCATGTTTAAGGCTCTCGGGAGGCATACGTAGTATATGGCCTAGCCAGCCGAAACGCCTTCGCCGGATGACAGTAGATACCAAGGGTTGCTGTGTCCGTTGCCTCACCTCTGTGTTCCTTACAAAGTCAAACCACCGCACACCTAAAATTCTTCTAAGACACCTATTCTCGAAACTCAGAAGTCTGCTATCTTGGGCCCTGGTTAGGTGCCACGTTCTTAAGACATAATATATTATCTTACATTTTAAAAAGAAATGGTGGAATTTCGTTGTGGACACAATAATATTTAAAAGATTTATATGTAGGTACCTACATTTTTATGTAAAAATTTTCATTTGGTCGACAAAATAACTGTTGTCACAATAAAAATTATTTCACGTAAATACGAAAAGTAAACTAATTTTATTATTACAATTTTTGAATATTTGGAGAAGTTTGAGTTTATTATAATACGGAATGACATATAATATAGTACAAACATATTCAAGGTTCCGAATATCTTCTTTCAGTAAATATTGACTTTGTTCAGTGGGGTAATTGTTTCAGCTTTCAGTCATAACCCGCTGAGGCCCGGCACGCGATTGTTGTTCAATAAAGGGGGATCCTGCCAGGGGCAGCCTTTGGGGGTTGGAGCAACCCTCATCCGACTGAAAGGGTTAATGGAACCTTATCGTATAAATATTTCGGTCTATCGCGGGCTTCATCCACATGAATAATTTATTCACGAAATGTATTTTTTATACCCCAATCGAAAGGGTTAACTACGCTGAATTGGATACTGAAATTTAATTATTAATTGGAAAAGAAAATTAACTGAAATTGTTTAAGGTAAGCTTCATTTTATGTATTTAAACAGTTTTTAATTAATAACAGTATAGTTTTTATGTGCTCTTGAATTCTCTAATCTACTTTAAATTTAAATAATGTATCTTATCAAAACAAAAACTGTTGCCTTATTTTGATCACATAAATTTTTCAGACTGAACTTGCAAAAATAGTGTTTTAAATAAAAAAAAAGATAAAACGAAATTTTAATGTGATAATATTTATGTTCTTTCAATGCATGCTTTTGTCATAAAAAAAAAGTATTTGAAATTACAATAAAATAAAAACAAATGTTTATTTTTATGTTACCATTAACTTAAAAATATAAATCACTAAGAATTTACTCACTGAAAAACACTCGCGTAGTTGTCAAGTGAAAGCATATGTACAATATTTCTTGAACTGGTCGATTTGGGGAAGTATTTTTGATAACACCAATCAACAATATTTATGTGCTTTAGACACGCACCCCGGAGCGAATTGAACATAACTTCAGAATTGAATATTCATGAGTTCGCACGTTACACAAAAATACCACTCAATGGCACGTCGAACTTACAATAAATTATTTAAGTGAATATGTTAATATGTTTGGATACGTTAAGTTACAACTATATGTAGATTTGAAAGTGGTTAGAACTATATTTTGAGTTGGACTGATTATGTGAAGGGATTTAACGAAATTATCTAATTCGATTATTAGAAAATATTGTATTTTTTTTTAGAAATCTTTTTGTAATGTTTTTTTAATTTACTTAAAACACAATTTATATTTATAATCATAATGATTTATTATTGAAATTTCTTGTAGTTTCTGCGCCTACCTATAAAATTTAGATTTTTTTACATAGTACATTTTCATAATTGTAAACTTATGTTGGGCTTATTACATTTTTATTTTACGTTTCATGGATTTTTTTTTAAAATTATTTTTTAAAAAAATATTTTTTTTTTATTTATTTCGTATATTACATTTAAAAAAAAATTCTAAATGAAATACCTCGCTGGGCAAAGCCCTTGTTGAGGTATTAGATATGAAATATTTTAATGAAAAATTATCAGTATCAGAAAACTTTTTATAGCTTTTATATTGATACTTAATATACCAATAAGTAAAACACGAAACGGGTAATTCTATAATAAAAAAAATCCCGAACCTCTGCTGTGTTGTGTGAAACCAAAGCGCAGCCTTTTAATCACAAAAATACAACGAAGGTCGTAAATAACTAGTTAAATTTTAATTTCATTACAAATTTATGGTTTCAGAGTTATTAACATCCGAAATAATACTACAAATTAAACGATCTTGGTACTTTATCATAGCTTAGCGGTTTAACGTTTATGTACAAACCTACGTTATCTTCTTTGTTTCTGTTCTCCTGGTTACGTGTTGTGAATGAGGAGGTTCGATGAAAGGGTGGGATATGGGAAACTTAAGGGATAAAGGTACATAATAGGGTCGTAATTAATAACTACCTCCCAATAAGGGTTGTGGCAATTAAAGTAATTGTTTTGTAACCGCACAGAGCTTTTGGAAATGGCAAAGGATAAGTATTTATGTTTTCCTGTCTAATTAGTTGAATAATTGAATAATTATTGTATAGCCAACTTAAGAAAATCATTTACGTGTATTTATTTTAGTACTTTACTTTTATGATGTTGATCTATTAATTAATTTTTTAAAGATAAGATAGAAAGCGTGTGCATTTTTGTCACATAACAAAATTTATGTATCATAATTTTCAGGTTTTTTTCACATATCTATATAATTACTGTAATAAAAAGTAGGAAGTTGTGAGAGAATGGGATTCGAACCAAGGTTTTATCAATCAGGAGACTGCGACTCTAACCATTCCTCTTTTATTTTTATTTTTCTTCTTCTGTTCTAAATTGTTAGCCAAACAATCCACCCTTTTAAGCTGGTTTTTTATACAATCTTTTTAAGCACTAACTTTTCACACCCTCGCCCATTCTCTCATCATTCACACACACACACCCTGTCTCACCTTCTTACAAACATATCCACCCTTCCTCTTGCATACTCACCCTTCTTTTCACACACACTCATACACACCCACCCTCTCTTTCTCTCACCCACCCTCATATTCACTCGCATACATCCACACCCTCTCATTCACACGCACCCTTCCTCTTGCATACTCACCCACACACATACCCACCCTCTCTTTCTCTCACACACCCTCTCTCATTCACGCGTACCCTTCCTCTTGCATACTCCCTCTTTTCACACACACTTATACACCCTCACACATACCCACCCTCTATTTCTCTCACCCACACATCCACTCGCACACCTTCACTCGCATACATCCATACTCTCTCTCATTCACACTCACCCTCACACATACCCACCCTCTCTTTCTCTCACCCACATCCTCACTCTCACTCACATACATCCACACCCTCTCTCATTCACACGCACCCTTCCTCTTGCACACTCACCCTCCATACATCATAAACATATCCACCCTCTCTTTCTCTCACCCACACATCCACTCACACTCACTCGCATACACCCACACCCTCTCTCATTCACACGCACCCTCTCTTTCTCTCACCCACACACCTACTCACTAACTCACCCTCGTACATCCACCCCGCACCTACCTTACCCACATTAGTTTATATAAATAAAAAAATACATTGTATATTCAGTTTAATTCATTGCCACATGGTGACTTTATTGAATAAAAATGTAATGCAAGCAGGCATATATTTATTTTATTTTATTTTATAATGCAAATAAACCGTTGACCAAAATTTAAGATCTGGAAAATAAAAACATTAGCGAACTAAATAAAACACCAAAACTCCTATGTAGATACTAAAATTCTTACACAACAAACCAATAAAGCACCACTAACCAACATATAAATAAGCAGAATTTCAATTTCCTTATACTTATTCCACAAAAGGAGACAAATCTCAATCTAAAATTGCACCAAGTTATTACTAAAATTTCTAACTACCATTCTAGTTCCATTGCAAAGGCCCTCTCTAACGGTTAAATCTCTGAGCAAAATAGCTAAAGCGCCAATTTTTAAATTCACGGAATGTGGTGGAAATCCATTAGGATTAAGACTATTCAAAAATTCAACTGGATAATTTACCTGTTCTATTTCATCAAAATCTCCATTTTCACTTATATAATGGTATCCACAGAATAAAATGTTTTCATCTCACCTTCTAACCTACTTAGGACTTCTTCATTTACTAAATTAACATGCTCATTTTTCGGACATAGTATAGCTCTTTTGCTAAAAGACTCGACATCGTGTATGTGACTCATTTTATATACTTATAACATTTTGTGAAATACTTACATTTTGAATAAGAACGGATGAACTCGGGCTCCATCAGGAAATTTTGTCGATAATGCTTATCTCAGCCTTGCACTCTGATCTAATTTCGACATTTGTACACCTATCATACATAGTCTTACCACACATAGATCGCATTTCAACAGCATTCCGTCTACTTTCATCCTTCCTTTTCCAACACCACGCTTCACTACCATACATAAGGGTTGGTACCAGAACACCGTCGTGTACTGCCAATTTTGCTTCTTTCGATAAGTTCTTATTTGCCACTATCGATTTCAAGGCACCATTAACTCTGTTTCCGGCACTAACTCTTCTCTCAATGTCCTTATCCACCTTTCCGTCTCTTGTAAACATACTTCCCAAATATACAAATTCTTCAACCTGCTTCAATCTGTCTCCATTTACTATAATATTACATACGGTCATATTCACATTTCGTTCAAAACCCATCGCATTTGACTTTTCCACATTCATTAACAAATCACTCTCCTTGCACACATTGAAAACCTTAGTGACAATAATCTTTCTATTATATCCAAAGCAGTTACTGGAGCTATCGGCGCTTCATCCCATATGGAATTGGCTGTAGTAAACCTTGCGCTTCGCACGAAGAATAATTCTCCCTGTTAAAACATTTTCTGAATTAGGATTCCATATTTCTAAAGGATTCTAAGGCTGACAATGAATTGTTATAAGAAATCCGTCAATTCCCGAGTCTGGTAGCTTTGCAGAAATAACATTATCTATAGAACTCCTTCACCTAAAATACTCTGGCCACCAAATCTGGTCGATCAGGTGTGGTCTGAAATGATTCTAACTCTTCGCAAATTAGATGGCATACTTAATTGTTGGGGTTCCGTTGTGTGTTGAGTTAAAAAAGTTTGTTGAATTATGTTTTAAATGAAAGGTTCATTGTCTTCCAATAGCACAGATTTTCTTTAAAATGTTGAGTATGCAATTACCCCAGATATACAAAATTTTTGATAATATAACATAGCACAGATTTTCTTTAAAATGTCGAGTATTCAATTACCCCAGATATACAAAATTTAGATAATAACATAGCACAGATTTTCTTTAAAATGTCGAGTATGCAATTACCCCAGATATACAAAATTTAGATAATAACATAGCACAGATTTTCTTTAAAATGTCGAGTATGCAATTACCCCAGATATACAAAATTTAGATAATAACAATACTCAACAAACTTTACGAACTGTCATCCAATGATAATACATCATCTGTCATCTGTCACATCATTAGCAATGAATTCAGAGTTACCAGTGTGCAAAAAATATGGCATGATTGTAAGTAGGTACCTACTCTTAAGAACCGATGGGAAAATTCAATAAAATGTTCAACTTAGTTGAGGATTATACATTAATACATGTATTAATTAATCAATGAAATTAACAAACAACAACCTAATTTACGGAGGCTCACAGAGCCGCCGAGTAGGTACCTACTCTTAAGAACCCATGGAGATTATTTTTTCCGCAGACAACACCGAGATTTATTTTTTCGGTAGGTATCACTGATGTACACCACTATCATTTTTACGCTATTAATATTATAGATTATAATAACAACAACATTTTGAACGAATACAAATACTTGTAGACAATTTACTGGATTATACCCATGCTGGGCTGATATCAGATATTATTGATATCTCAACAGAGACAGAGAAACTCTGGAAACGAATGTAGGTTATCTAGGCGTTTACAGGGCTTATGACCTGTCATTGGTAGTCATAAGCCCTGTAAACGCCTAGATAACCCACATTGACCGGTCATAAGCCCTGTAAACGCCTAGATAACCCACATTCGTTTCCAGAGTTTCTCTGTCTCTGTTGAGATATTAATAATAAATTATAATAAACTTCTTCTTTAGTTATTTGTAATAAATGCAATCAATTTTTATCTCTTTTGTTTTTGTCAAGAAGAAGGTGATAAAAGTAATATGTTTTGCTAAGGTTTGACTTGATTTCAAGTTATTCCCAGAAAAGCCGTTAAACTCACCCACAAACTAATCCTTTGTAATACTTGGAGTAATTATTCAAATATTTACATTGGATTAAGGACACTTCAGTAAATTTGCAGCCGTATTGTCTTTGGTATTCAGAATGTCTTCATGCAAATTGAACTTAAATTAGCATTTCACACCCCTCGTTCTGTACAGATCCACCCTGAAAGCCTTTCCCTCGAGATACTTTCCGGCCAGTTTACGTGGACTTGAAGCTTTATTGGTCCATTTACGGTCAATATTAGCACAAGAAGTGGAAATACAATGAAATAATATTTTAATAGGATATTATTGACAAAGTTTACAATAATTTATTACTGAATTAGGTACATCTACATTTTACTTCAATATTTTAATTTTTTTATTTTTTCATTATTATTTTTTTTTTATTTCAAAAGAAAATTTTTGTTAACATTAAAACACATTTATGTACAATAAAAAAATATATATATACATAAACAAAAATCCCACCAAGGCATAGCCTTTTTGTGGGTATACTGTGAAAGTCATACAGTGTGCACGTGGCAAAAGAGAAAGATAAAGTTAAAAAAGAAATGGAAAAAGGGGTAGGCAAACAAGGAATTAAGAAAAGAACACCAGATACTGGTATCTTGCTAATTCATACAATCTTCTCATGCACGAGTCGATTATTCCGGGGAAAAAATTAAATAATTATATATATCTTTCTAAGAAAATAAAAATAAAAAATAAAAAATGACTCATTTTGTAGTTATTCATAAATTACAAAATGAAGACACTAGTACGGAGTCAAATCATTTAATAATATTTTTTAAACCAGTTTTATATTAACCAGTCCTTTATCAGGGCTGTATCATCATCATCATCATCATCATCATCACATATCAACCTGCGAAGGTCCACTGCTGGACAAAGGGCTCCCCCTGCCGCCTCTCCTCCTACCAATCCTGCACCACCGTCACCATCCATCGTCTCCCAGCTAACTTCTTGATAT
The DNA here is from genome assembly GCA_022494985.1 of Micrasema minimum. Taxonomy (NCBI): domain Eukaryota; kingdom Metazoa; phylum Arthropoda; class Insecta; order Trichoptera; family Brachycentridae; genus Micrasema; species Micrasema minimum. The sequence goes on along the minus strand of JAGVSP010000439.1, from coordinate 12,422 downwards.
CGTCCACCCATCTCAACGGTGGTCATCGTTAAGCTTCCCGGTCTCCTCATCAGAATACGTTTCTTCCATCTATCGTCCGTTATTCTGGCTACGTGCCCAGCCTATTTTCACTTCAACCAAGCAACTCTTTTTACTACGTCGCAAACAAAAAAACATTTAAATCCTAGAGATATGTCGCTTATCAAAGTAAATAATATGTACAGTGGTACAGGGCCAAGGTGCGAAGTCGAAGGCTGTATGAATATTGAAGAAGCAAAGAAAGCTTACCAGGACAGAGTTGTGTGGCATTCTATTGTATCTGCCAACCCCTTCTGAGAAATGACGTTATAAAAGAATAAGGGGAACCAACAGTAACAAGTTGATTCTGAAAACCATTTCTTTAACCATCAACCATTCAGAGAAACATCATTGTTATCTTTTTCTAATACTCAAAAACAAAACCTATCACTCTTCCGATTGTTCCAGTTTTGTGTGCATATGTAGGGTGAAATTGTTGTCATAAATATTTAATAGGATAAAAAAAGCAGTTTACATAAAAAATTATCAAGACTAATATAAAATTATAATATAAACTGTAAAAAATGCATACATTTAAAGAAATATGACATTCTGTTGAGGTATAGGTATTTGGGAATGTTTTCAGATCACAGAGAAGTATTATTAGCACAAAACATGATGTACGAACATTATGTTGAGTATGGGAGAACAATACAGGTTGGTTGGGAAGAGACTATTGTTTGGGGAGAACAAAGAAGAACAATACAAAATTTAGTACTGTTTTATTACAATCATTATTTTATCATTTTTTCTGGGTTTTCTTAAAAAATATTTCCAGAGGAATATTAACGTTTCTTGTTCTTGTTGTCTTTATTTTCAAGATCAATATTTGGCACAATACTAGTACCTTTATTTTTTTAAATCAATAAGAAAAAATACGGAACTCTTTGTCTACTAGGCTATTAAAGATTTTAACATTAATTCTACTTTTCTGAACACGCAATTGAGTGATGCAAAAATGAAATTTATTTCTGATATTGAATACACAGATTTTTCATGTGGGATCATTTGAATTGTGTCAATGTTATTGCAGCGTAATGGTGACTCGGTGAATTTAAATATATGTAAATGTAGTATTTATACAGCGCAGTGTAAACGTTCAGTAAACACGGTCTTCTGATGTTTGCCATTTTAGTGAAGCACGTTCCCAGTTCACACGTACACTGGACGTGATACGTCACTACAAACTTGGACATAATTAATACATTCGTCAACCAGCTAATCGATATTCGTATCGTGATGTGAAAACTCATTTTGGCGACCAAAAGAATGAATTCAGAATGAAAATGTAACAGATTTGTTTACAAACAGATGAACTAACGACTTCTGCGGTTTTGGGAGTGTATAGGAAAAACCTGAATGTTGAATTACGCGATACGATTAAGCAACCGCTTATTTTTACTTAGCCTATTAATATGAAAACGTTTATTGTAAAGTTATCTTTGTTTTCCTGGTAATTCCAACAATAGTTACAAATTCTAAGCCACGCAATGCAATGATTGTTCAACACTATTTCATTATTAGTATTACAACCCTCCCCATTTTACCTAGTATTTGATATCCATGACAGCCAATTATATATGGTAATATATATGTAATATATATATACCTATATATATCTACATATATAGTGAAATGACGCAAAGCTTCACATGTGAAAACTCTCTGTCATCCATTGAGAAAATTGATAAATATTTTTACCCAGACAATGATAGGTTATAAGCACTGTAAACCATATTCCTTTCCAAACTTCTCGTATTTATTGAGATGTCAATTGTAAATAAATATTAAATTATTTAAATATTTCTTTGTGCCCAAGCAAATTTGTGATTTTCTATTTTAATTTTTTTTTCTGTAAATTCGTTTGTTTATTTACGAATTGTTTTCTTTTTATTTCAGCTGATAGCAGTTTCCTGTTGGCCAACGCCCAGATAGTGGACTTCCCAATAGTCTACTGTAACGAGGCTTTCTGCAAAATCAGCGGATACAACAGGGCTGAAGTCATGCAGAAATCTTGCAGGTTGTATATTATCATAAATAACAACAAAAAAAAGACGAAATTAGATTGAATACTGTTGAAATGCGAACTCTCCGGCGAATGTGTGGAAAAAACCATGTATGATAGGTGTCGAAATGTCGAAATTAGAGCAGAATGCAAGGCCGAGGCATTATCGACAAAATTAAGAAAGGTCATTTACGATGGTTTGGTCGTGTGGAGCGAATGAATGAATTGTAGTTTATGAGTTCGATTTCAAATAAGATCACAAAAAAATCGCAAATATTGGCGACCCCCGTGTTGTTAAGATAATGACGCTGGATACATACTACGGAGAATCCGGGTTCGATTCTCGGTAAGACCACAAAAATTTTTTAGAAAACATTGGTGGCGCCCGTGATGTAGTGATATAGACGCTGGATGCACAATGCAAACTACGAGGTTTCCGGGTTCGATTCCCTGTAAGATCATAAAACTAAACATAAATTTTCGAAAGCCTTTGTGATTTGATTTTCCCCTCCCTCTGTAATCGGTTAGGGTGGTTTATCAACAAAAAAAATGTATTTATAATTTGGTTCCAAGGTTAGTTTTCATTATATTATTATATTGTCTACCTATGTTACATTGCTCAATACGCCTACACAAATTATTTATTTAAGCGTGGGATTAAAATATTTAGATAATTTTCAATGCTCGTAAATTTAAAATGAAACTATCGCAACGATTTATCATTTCAACCTATAAAACCAATGATCAAGTAATCACCAAAAAAATATTATATCTCATCTCCCCATAAATGTATTAAACCAACTCTCTTCTATGTGTTTAGTACAAATAATTTTTCAGACTTTTACTGATAACATTTTTACTGTTAATGAAAAGATTTGAATTCCGGATTGAGATTCTCTATTACCTACGCTGACACGCGGCTGTTCCGGTTTAGGTAAACAGACGTCTTACTCAGAGGCTGTATTTTAAACGAAATAATTTATTCATGACAGCATCTGAGGAAAATTTAATACCAGCAAAAGTGACAAATTGTTTTGAATTTGAGTGAAATTCTTTACTTAGCTGTTAAGTAAATTAACAGACTCTCAGAGATAATAACACACAATGATTAAGGAAAATTCGTATTGAATCAAATACTTTTTAAATATTTAAAATTGAAATAAGATGTATTTAAAAAAAATGTAAATCTCTATAATACCTATCATACTTAATGTAAAATAGCTCTTATATAACCTTTTAACCAACACTTAAAACCGTAACTGTGTGTATGTAAATGTTTCACAACTAAATTATTTTGTTTATCTAGATTCCATTTAAAATCATTTTTTTCAATGCGTAAAATTGTTTTTTTGGCGTTTTATATTTTTTCACAATTTTTATAGCCCTTGTGTATATATCGTATCATTATAAATTACGAATGTGAGAATATAACTTTTTAGTTATTAAAGACGACACTTTAACATATAGCCCTTTTTTTTAATTTGTCACCTCATAACGGTATTAATAACCATAAATCATGTTGGTAGCTAAGTTAACGTTGCAGTTACTAAAGCGACCTTTCCGGTGATTCAAAGCACGTGTTGTGACCGTGTCACAAGCGTAGATACAACCTTTCCGTATATAGAGCCTTTCTGTAGATAGAGCCTTCATCCCTTTCGTCCCCTTTCTTATCTCCTTCTAAAGTAATTATTCGCCTCTCTGAAAGGACAATTTGCTTAATCAAGTACTATTACTGTCCCAGGCAAAAACACAAGACATAATTAATGCTGAGTTATTTTATGACTGGAGAAGACGAGAAGTTAGTTTGGAGAGAAAAAAACTAACGGTTTGTGTATTGTACGAGTATACAACACTTCTTTCTTTGGATATCAGAAATGCTGATTTCTTTTAGTAATGACGATTGAAAATGCAATAAATTTAATGCCTATGGTTATAATACGAAAATGGTGTTACATAAATTATATTTAAATTATGAAATTATATTATTATTAATTAAATTATATAACGATATAAAATTATCGATCGTAATACTTCTAATCAATTGATAGACTTTGGTCAGCCTCGTGGTAAATGCTCATTATGCTGAAGTTTCAGAACTCATTTTCGATGAGGTTAGAATAATACAGCTAATTAAGTGCGGTTTCCCTATCATCCTATCTATCTCTTTCTTATCCCAAACCCCTTAATATATATATTTTTTTAAATCGTATTCCAATCATAAAAATACATATTCAAATCCAAAAATACAGAGATTGTAGATAAACCCACCTTTATTATATATTTTTTTAATTACCACATAAAATAAGCAGTGATCGTGAAATTCTACTTATTTCATTTGAAAATTATGTTTCGGGCTTTTAGGGCAATGTTAATTTCGTCGGACAAGGTTGCTGTGTTTGACTATAACTAATTTAATATGAGTCCACAGTGACAGCGCCTACAAGATGTTCATATAAACTACATTACTAAAATACTGTTCATATAACTGTGATAATATTACTGTATCATTCCTCAAGTTTCCATTGTTTACCAAGTTGTCTTGTTTGAGACAGGTGCGCGTTTATGTTCGGAGAGTTGACGGACAAGGAGACTATAGAAAGGATAGACCAAGTCCTAGAAGCACAACTCCACGACCAGTTCGAAATCCTTCTATACAAGAAGAACAGTAAGTCTCCAATCAGTTTATCCTGTTACACTTTGCTTTCATTGATTAACAACAATAAATTAAATATCAATTTCAAATTCTTTAATTAACTACCAAATAAAATGCACTGACAATCTCCTGTTTGACGTTTATGTAACTGGAGTCAATATTTGTGCAAACATTTTTATATTCAACAGAGACCAAAGTAATCTTTCTACTATAAATTTTATAAACAGAAGAAAATGGCAGTGTTTTTATAGTTTATATCATATTTTTTTAAAGAATGGTTTCGTACAAATTTCATTCTCGATACATACTATAATGCAAACGTGAAGAGCATTTTATTTTGTCCAGGATAAATATTTATTCAATCATTGTAACAGTAACTAGGTTTGATACACAATTTTTATTTGAAAGCTATCTTTGGTTATGGTCACAGGATCTTGAATCCTATTCCATTACTTCTTATTTCCGATAGAGGCCTATTGTTCTCTTGTTAAAAAAAAATAGTAGTCGTTAAAAAATAGTAGTCTTTATTTAAATTTAAAAATTGAGTGTTAGAGGATCGTCTACTACTGTTTTTATGTCTGAAATTTAAACAAACAAAAAAAACAGTTTATTATCAACATGGCGAAACCATAAAAAAATTTACACTGTTGTTTTTATGGAAGTAACCATGGCAAAACAAAATCAAGTGTGATTGAACAGATTTCATTTACGTAAATCAGGTTTACAGCCGAACATTCGTAAGTTATCTGAAAACCAAATCTGATTTCAGGCCGCGGATGAAATGTGTACCACATAACCAGTCCTTTTTCACCTTCCATGTTTCACCCACGCGAATACGAGATCGTTTTTCATGTTTTTTATTCAGGGTGACATTTAGAATATTTCCTCTAACTGTAATGTATCTGGGGGTGAGAATTCCGAAAACTACCCCCTCTACGTTTTTGCGCGTAACATTACATGGCTGAATGAACTTTAATAAGTTACGTAGTATGAAGCCATAACTACAGCAGCTTTGATAGCAATAATTATTCTGTTTGTTGTTTTTGGTATCCTATAATGAAATTAAAATCCAAAAATATAGATCGTAATCAAATAAACGTAATTCACAAGATGAACCAAGTATTTGATTAATTATAAAAATTACAGTTAGAAAACATAGGTTAATTACTTTTGCCCCACTATGTTTAAATTACGATAAAAATAATATTTTCTGCAAAAATACACTGTCATTTACTTCTGATGTACCTAACTATTTACTATTTATTAGTCAGAAATTGAAACAGCTACTATAAAATTGTAATTACTTTGGTAAATGTTGGACACACTTTAGTATAAGTGTGTGTGTGTGTGTGGGTACACTTCACATATTACTAATACTTTTATTATATTCCTTTTTTTCCAAATAAACATGCAATAAGCAAATAAATAATGCTTTTTAACAAACAAACAAACATACAAAATACATCAAAACTAATAAATAATACAATAGTTTAAGATATTATTGATATCCCAACAGAGACAGAGAAACTCTGGAAACGAATGTGGATTGTCTGGGCGTTTACAGGGCTCATGACTTGTCATTGGCTGGGTTAAGTGGCCACTTGATGAATTTCAATATTCCCCATTCCGCCCATCAGCTGATAACCATACATGACAAATTTCGGAACTTCTCTTCGGGGCCTTACCTACACCAATAAAGATTGATTGCCAAAAATGCTTAACAATCTTCTCAACAGATGTCAACAGTGAGAAAATTACTTGTAATGTGAAACGTGGCAGGATAATTCATACTAATAGAAGTTTCGAAATTCGTCATATCAGCTGATGGGTGGAATGCGGAATGTTGTAATACATCAAGTGGCCACTTAACCCAGCCAATGACAGGTCATAAGCCCCCGTAAACGCCTAGATCATTCACATTCGTTTCCAGAGTTTCTCTGTGTCTGTTGGGCTATCAATAATATCTGATATTAGCCCAGCACGGGTATAATCCAGTAATTTGTCTACAAGTATTTGTACACATTCAAAATGTTGGTAAATTTTTTAATAAATTTAATTTATTAGTTTTTAGTTATTAGTAAAATAAATTATTATAAAAAAAAAAAAAAAAAAAAAATAATAAAAAAAAAAAAAAAAAAAAAAAAAAAAAAAAATAAAAATGTAATATACCTTTGTATTGATATTTTATTTTGAAAAACAGTTCGTATTAATATTTTTGATGTATTTTATATCTCATCTAGTTAAAACACCTTATAATGTACACCTGTCTTTAAAGACTAGTTTAAATTCATTGATTATTAAAATATTATCAGCAAAAAAATTAATGCTTTTTGTGCTGTCTTAACTAATTCACATACAAATACATTATATTTGTGCTGTCTTAACTAATTCACATAAAAATACATAATTATTACTCGTAAAATATGTCTTCCCAACTGTGTTGTGTTTGAGTGTACTGTTTCTGTCTTTTAAAAGTTTTGTGTGATAGTTATTATAAAAACACTAAATAAATAATTATTTACAATTAATTTCTAGTATAACTAAATGTCCACAATGTGTTGTTTAAATACCCAAAAATAGAAAATTTTGAATTTCCTTTTCCCAACTTATATTTAGATAAATAAATAATATATATTATTGTAGCGTTTTGAAAATATTTAACCAAATGTTTACTAATTAAGCATTACCGTTTTGTAGCTTGGAGTTACTGCGCTTTTTTCAGTAGATACAAATCTGAGGGATTTTTAAACAATTATTATAAATATTAGCAATAACGTTTCTCTAATAAAATTGATTTGCCTCGTTACCTTAGATTTAAAATCTTAACGTTCAAGTTTTTTATCCACACAAACATTTTTAACTGTAAAAGGGAATTTTCCAAGTAACAATTAGAGTGATTAAGTTTAAAAAAGAAAATTGCCTATTTACTCCAAATAAATAGAATGTTTTTTCAAATCTATGTAAATGTTAACAAACATGAATATACTGAAAAATAGCGCAATTTGAAGAGTATTTTAGACACCTACACCTCTTGTATCTCGCTCCCACGCATGGCGATTGACTGCTGTTTCTCTCTCTCTTTCTCTTTCTATCTCGCTCGTGTGCTCCTTCTTACCTACGTATAATGCTACCTGTTATATTTTGAAAAAAGAACACAAAGGTACGTATGCACTTTGCAATTATCCGATTGGCTGCTTTGTAGTGCACGGAATGTAAAATAACCAATACAGTCGCGGAAAAATGAACCCTTTGATTCCGAGCGTAATTTTTACAAAACATGTTTTAGTTTTTTTTTTATTGGTTATTTTATAAGTCCATGGCTTTATTTGATAACTTTGATTTATTATGTGTGGGTGGTTTTCTATTTCAAGAGTTAAAGTAATCGGAATAATTGTTTTTTTAAATAATTTTTCGTCCATGTGTCGTTATAGAAAATAACTCCAATGTCCTTATCTTCATATTTTTTGATTTCGCAATCTATTGGAATTCATTGGAAGTATTTTTAATACGTTATATATATTTACTCGTTATTAAACTTAAACAAAAATCGAAATAAAAAAAAAATACATATTATGATTCTATGTATTTGCTTTTTTTTTTTAATTATCCGTGTTTTGACATCATACATACTTCACCCTGAAGATGGCGCCTGCAACGGTGGCCGAAACGTCGGAGAAGACAAAAAAACATAATACGGCTAATCCCAAAAAACAAAGCAAATAGAATAAACAACGACCGTGAAAATATTTATTCATAATATGATTTGTTGAATTGATTGATTAGTCGATTGGTCATATAAAGCCATTAGAGAAGGTTTAAAAATCGACAATCACGTAAATAGTAAATTAACGGGTAAAAGTTTTTATTTTTAAATATTTTATGCATGGAGTTTCTTCGTTTTTTGCGCCATCTCTTCGCTGTGATGTCTTCTAAAAGTGTTTGTTTATTTTATATGCAATTGTTTTAAAATTCTGATATATTTCTTCTTCCTGATGCTACGGCATGCGAACAATGAACAGATATATCTGTAGACGGTTTGTATAAGTCTTGAGAATTGAGTTTGCCTTTTATTAAGCATTTATCATAATACTCTTACTTCAAATATTGCTATTCCTAAAACGTAGTTAAAACACGTCCTTTTGCTAATGTAAAATAATAGTTTTTACTGTGTGTACAAATGCTTTCAAATTAGTTTTTTTCCTCCCTTCAGTAAAACGTTTTATTAAACGTATCATAAATAATAAATAAAAGTGTGTTTAATATAACTGTAGTATAAAAACCATATTTAAATGTTTTATTACAAAATAAATCATTTAAAACATAAAGTTACAGTTTAAAATATTATTATAAAATAAACATATGTGAGGGATGAAATTTTGAGCAATTATTTTGAGCTTTTGCTATTTAAGATCACTTCTATCAGAGAAAATGCATTTAAAATTCTTGTTCGGAAAACAAGTTTAGTAAAAAATCATCTCTTAACATTCAATCCTCATTTATGCAAGAATTTATATTTAAAATACCATATAACCTGGAAAGCGCGTTAGAGAAAAAATCGAACAATAAGTTTAATGGTATTTTAATGTACCTACTCTGAAAGAGTTAATTTTTAAAGTATTTTAATAAGACGTAATATTAATTTAATTTCTGTTAACCAAGATGTGAGATCTACTTGACTAACAGATATATTTGTTTTTGGACTGTGCAGGCACTCCTAGAGGTGGGTCTTTTTATTTTTTTAATGAATTTTCAATACTTTTAAATACTCTCGACTGTAAATACTCATTACAAGACTTACACAGAATACCATTCTCAACATTTACCTACTTACAATAGAATAGATTAAAATCTTAACGTAACTTTAGGGTTATTACTTATTATTTCCCATAGAAACTGCTGTGAACTTACATGAATTCCTTTTAAAGTATTATTAATTACTCTAGTATATATTTTTTACTAATCTTAAGTTTCGTTAAGAAATGGTACAAATTCCTTATAATATAACTGTTTATCTCGCGATTAAAAGTGGTTTAAAAATGTCATCATTCCGCTCCATGTGTGGAGCACATGGACTCTACAAACTGCCTCCAAGTCAAGCGATTTGCCAATAAATTTTCATGCACCTTCCCAAGTTAGATCCACGTCTCGTAGTTTTGACGCAAACCGACTAAACAGCCGACGGATTGTCAACACTGGACGTCCAGGACGCTGAAAACTTTATGCCTTATAAAATAGGCAAGCATGATTAAGGCCTTTGGGAAGTTTGAGGAAAAAACATTAAACAAGTAAAAAAAAAACTTTATTTAATCTGGTGAATGTATTAAAGTTAACTTAAAAACCATGTTCTAGTAAAACTAATCGCCCCTAAAAAGACCCTCTTTGATTCTTTGGAGTTTGAGCTTGCGCCCCACGGTTTGACAAACGCCGCTCCGCGAAATTCACTCATGTTCCAATAAAACGGACAGATCCATAAAGGACCTTTATACACTCAAGATGCGCCCACGTCACACAGATTAAGTACCGCTACTCTGCGATATTCGTTTATGTTCCAATAAAACAAGTAGCCCCAAAAATAACTTTTGTACCCCAGAGTCTAGTCGGCGTCGCACTCGGTTGAGTACCGGCGCTCTTCGATATTCACTCATGTTCCAATAAAACTAGTAGCCCCGAAAAGGACCTCTGTACACCCAAGAGGCGCCCGCGCCCCACGGGTTCGATACCGCTGCTATGAGATGTACAATATACGCTCACCGCAGCGCAGGGTTAATACATGATGTAGACCTAATTCCTTCTGCGCGGAATACTTTAATGAATTCCGCTGTACGAGGCCCCCGCGGGAATTTCAAAGGGATGATATTTTCAGTATTTGTCGCTATTCCGTCCGTTAAACAAACGGACCTTTTTGGGTACATTAACAAAATTTTTGGGGAATTGTGATACGAAACCCGTTAGTGCTGAAATGTTTAAATAATTTACATTTTTACACAATAATTTGCCTCTTGGTTTGATGAAAAATATTACAATTTTCATTAAAATAAATCAATTAAGTAACTAAAATCGGCTACGGAATTAAAAATGCAATTTGGATTTTTTTTAAATCAGTGTCTGAAGTCTCTTTTCTCCGAAACCTTCATCATACAATAAGCAATCATAAATATTATAGTAAAACAAAACTCCCTATTTAATTAGTAAATTTAAAGTCTTGTATTTTAGTAAAAGTCATGTTCTCCTAAATGTTTAAATTTGTCGATTTGAAATATCAATAAATTTTTAGATTTTTTTTTTCTACCCGAGTTATTCCAATAAAGTGTTTTTTATATTGTTTGATTGTATGACTTTGAAAAAGCCTTTCAAAACAATATGCCAATCATTTCCGGCAGAGTGACGTATTTCCTTTTTGCGATTTGCTTTTCTGTAACATCCGGTACATAATAAGTTTGTTTTCACCACCGCCTGTTATTTTGACCCACCCAGTGTCATTAAACTGCGGCCATTTTATTAGTTTTCCACATGACACTGTTTTGCGGAGTTCTGGTGCTAAAATAATATACAAATTCATCTGAAATCGAGCTTTGAAATCAAATTCTGTATATTATACTAAAATAAATTGCTTTTATGTCTCTGTTTTAGAGCTTTAAGTATTTATGCAATAAATTAATCTGAGGGCGAGTATCATTAGTTAGCCAAGATTATAATATAGTTAACTATTGTACATACGCATACACTTTTGAACCACTTTAATAGTAATTTAAGGTGTCTGTACACATAATATGTACAAAACGTGACTTTTTTCATCTTTTTTAAAAGTTGCTAGTCAATATGGATGTGTTAATAAGATATAAGGATATTTTTGTTCAATGCATAATATTCGCGAATTAAGTACAACGTTGCTGTAGCTGAAAATTTTATTATTCGATTAATACTTAACGTAAAAATTAAAGTTTAGATAGTTTTACTTATTTTCACAGTCGATAAAAATAAAAATAGGATAGCTTATTACTAAGAAGCAATATCTTTCACTCGACCGAATTACCGATAATTTAAAAATAAAGCTTTGACAAGCCTTGTGTATTTTTTTATAATATTTTAAAACCTTTAATTTTTCTGTGAAACAAATTGATCGAGTAAATTGAACAGTATGTTTGTTTTAATAAAATTTCTTGTTTTTCCCAAAAATTTCCAACGAGTTTCCGCGGAGAGTCAAACAGTTACACGATCTCGTCTAAATAAGTCTCTCGGGAGTCGTTTTTGTGGAAGTGTGGACCGGATGGACTTTCTGCCAGTATTCCACGAACTGGAGTTCCACAAAACATATCATGGATGTGTTCCAGCTCCGTTACATCACCGGCCATTACAGGAAACAAACATGTTGTTCTCTGTGCATCTAGAACCATATTTCATAAAAGTTCTAACTACTTTTACTGCACTGAAATATGATTAACCGCTATTTTTTTATTTAAAAAAACCGCTTCGAGTTTCTGAAGTAAGGATGTCAAAAATGTTTTTAGAATGCAGCAAAATTAATCCATTATTTTTGGTGTTAATAGTAAACTGGCAAGATGCGGTTTCAACTGTGGTACAAACAAACCTATCTTTCTAAAATATAACAGATCTTTTAATTATTTTTACTCTCGTAATGGAATTGCGTTGTAAGCATAATAATTCAGTTAGTATAAGTGAGTTCAGTTTTTTTTCAGTACTGAATGG